>JAPYKE020000211.1:0-272500 GCA_028554795.2 Sinohyriopsis cumingii
AGATTAGAATTATGGTCAAACCTGTAATCAAATTTTGGACTAGTCAAAAATCTTTTTCCAGAGAGCCAAACGTAACTGCAACCACTCATTGGCATATCACATTATACAAATAATATTTGTTTCATTTATCAATTAACCAGAATGAAAGTGGTGATTTCAGGGGTTCTTCCTCCAAAAAATATACAGGCTGATGTCTATAGCCTATCATGTGCTGAAAAATGGTGTTAACCCATAATAACATTAAACCACAACGAATACCAAATATATACTGAATATGTCATTACAAGTTGGTTACAACATGACAAAGTTATACCCATTTTAATTTGCTTGCATTACTAGTCAGGTGATGGACATCACACCAGAATGCCCTCCAAAATTACCATTGTGTCTGCTTAATGCCTAGCAGTAGTATTGATCAGAGGCCCATGGGTAGCGTTATGTGTTTGAGATTCGACAATAGGGTAAATGGCACAGGTCACATGATAATTTTAGGTGTCTTTGAAAGGCAAGTTAGACGGTTCTTTTAATGAGCAGAATAATGATTAGCAAGACAGAAAAGCTTAGAAAGTATTTTTTGCTGAATAATGAAAATATTCTTGGTGTATATTTTCATGCATTATTTGACCTAAAGCAGTAAAATAATAGACTGTAATTGAAACCTTTAGCGATAAACACGTAGGCTTTGACCACTGTATTAAGTAAATAAGTGACCATTATGGATAGATTACATTTATATGGAGGTTGTGTTTATTCTGATATCAAACTGTTTATTGAGTCTGATAAACTGGCAGAGTCACAGTTTTATGTTATAATGTGTTCCATGTATCAAATCAGCAGATGAAATTTATGCCTAGTAAACTTACATTTTGGCCTGGCTGAGTTTGATCCACTCTTAGATGTTTTGCCAAAAAGCTTTGATTAGTTTTTGTTGGACAATGAGAGTAAAGCATTTTTTCTAATGACATAACATTGAAGTCAAGCCAGCCTCGATTGGGATTTAAACCCAGTACTACTACAGTGGAGTCCAGCAATCTAACCACTAAGCTACCATGCCCTCAAAGACACCTAAATGATCATGTAAACTACACCTTTACCTTTAATCTCAAAATCATTTTGTGATTGAATAGTACATGTTTTTTGAATAATTGAAAGCAAGAATATTTTCCAGTACTCCATTGTTATTTAGTACTGTGTATATCTCAGTAAATGTATGTGCATACTTTCTCTTTTTTTAAATTACATAGGTGTAAATGTTATCTTAAGACTTTATACATGTGTGTTAATTTGCATGGGTACAAATTTAGACAATGTGTAGAGTTGGTAAACAAGCAGATTTACACATTTGTGTAGATAATTTTATCATCTCAACACAGTGCAAAATATATATGTATATTCATGTTATTTATATGATTTTTTCAGTGTAGAAATCCCATAATTGTTTGTTTTAGCTGCATTGTTTTGGTCCATATCTCAGTTTATAAATAGATACATAAGCAAACATAAATACATAAGCATGTAATGCTGGTCTGTCTTTATATAGTGTTACATCAAGTCCGTGTATGTTTATGATGTCTGTATGTATGTATCGTTGCAAGTATATTAATATTTCTTACCATCTCTTTTTCATACGGATATTTATGTTGTTTTGTCATACTAACCAGTTATCATGCCAATCCTTTTATTCCCTTTCTGACAGCTTCTCTCTATGTTTTTTATGGTACTCTGAATATGACAGACGAAGTGTAGTAACATTCTCACACCAAATTCAAGCTATTACCATCTTCATGTCTGCAAAATAACTTTAGTTTTATATACCATGTACCATTTCTAAACTTTGTTGATGACATGCACTTGCAGTAAAGAAGTCTGATGGGGGGGGGTCTAAAATTCAAAGTCACTCTGACTGGAAGAAGAAAAATGGTTTATGCACAATAACTCTTTTTTTGCATCACAGACCTGGCCTCAACTTTGTGAATGGCTTGCACTTAGAGTAAGGAAGATGTAAAATAAATGATTTCTGCACAAAAACTTAACTTCTCAACTATATACCTTCACTGTAGTTTTTGAATTGTTAGAGTCTATGTAAGAGCAAAGCCTATTGATTTTGGAGTCAGAGGTCAAGGTCACTAACTGAAAGAAAGAAACATGGTTTAGCTTTGAAACATATACAGTGTCTAAAATTTATTAAGCACATGGACAAGTAAGAAAGTGGACTTGTGATTTGGTGGTCAAAAAGTCAAAGGTCAGGGTTATTGTGACAGAAAAATGGGGGCTAGACTACTGTTCCTGAAAGAGGATCACAATCAGACATTTTTATGGGAGTCAAAGGTCAAGGGCATTTTAAGTCTAATAATAATAATGGTTTCGGCACAGTTATCAATACTGCATGCTTGCATTGGTCATTCATACTACTGCTTACATAGCAGATTATGAAACACAAGGCAGTGTAATCTCTGTACTCTTCGTCAAAGAACAAATGGCTTGTAGAATGTTGTCTTGTCAATGGAAATCTTTAAATAGTATCACAAAACAGAAGATTTTAAATCTTTTATCTTTTACAAGTATAAATTCTATTTAGATGCATGAAAAGATTTCTGTCATTCTTGTGCAACAGTGCAAATATTTCAAACATTTTCATTTTATTTGGAAGGGTGTATCTTCCTAAATTGGAGGGGGTGGGGTTCACAATAATTTGTATATACGTTTTTAGTACTTTTAATCAGCACCACTTTATCCATTATTGTATTGAATAATGTGCCATTCAACCCAATATATACAGACATGTCAAATCATTTTCTACTCTTTTATAACAAAATGTAAACATTAACTAAGAAACAAAGATGGGAAACATGCCTCGAGAACAGAGGGAAATGTAAAGTATGTTTTGAGTTTTTATTTGCGTATACATGTAATGGAACATTTAAGGGTGAGTATGAATATATGTGTATAGAGTTGCATCTGTAATAATGTCCAATAAAATCAGACCCGTCAGTGGGTATAGAACAGATTATTCAGATGGAATAATATCGTGCCATTCGTGTGTAAGACATGCATACCTGCCTCATTCATGCCTTTTGAAGGCTTGATCTCATCCAGAGTGAATATCCACCCTGTCAGTGTCCTCTGACAGTGGAACACATTCTTGGTGAGTTTATCTATTTCCACCCATTGAGACAGATTTTTTTTATATATAAACTTTATGATTTATCACAAGAGAAAATATAGGACTTTTTGAGAGAATGTGAGTTGTGTATATTTTTTGGAAGACTATCATCATAAAGTTTTGTTTATGCAGTTCTTTATTTTTCTATTTTTATAACTTTTTTTAAAATTGGCACCATATAGCCATTATTGTGCTGAAGTGCAATTAAATTCAAATACTTAAATATTAAATCATGTTAATTGTGTAAATGGAATCGCTTCCTTGGAAACCATTGTTCTCGTTTTAAAAAAAATTCCTTTTCTCAGTAAATATAGCATTACCTTGATTGTGGTTATTATTATTATTATTATTATTATTATTACAGTATATGTATATGGTATTGTTAGTTAATTTAACCCTCTTCTCATGGAGTGGCGCAAATGCCACAACTAGAGCTCGCCAATTTAGTCTGTATGATGCACATCTCTCCAGGTGTTCCTCGGTCCACTTTAGGTTTTTTCGTCGGCAATCTGGGGCCCATCTGAAGGTTACTCTGGGTAGGGATTTGGGTGGCATTCGGAGCACATGTCCGATCCACGCGTCCGGACTATTTGGTTGATGGGTATATGGTATACCTTTCTTTAAATGCATGTAAACTGTAAATGTATTGTACATAGATTTTTAAATTGTATACAAATGGAATTATACAAACCATGCAAATTTATTGCATAAGTGAGTGAAATGGCTTTTACTGAGCGAGAGAGAGAGAGAGAGAGAGAGCAGAAATGCAAAGTACTCCATACAGAATCATGTTTCTACATACCTGCTGGATAGCGTCAAGTGTGTCCTATATATTTATGAACGTGTGTCTTATATATTGTATGAATGTGTGTGTTCTTATATACTGTATGAATGTGTGTGTATGTGATATTTGACTAGCGAAGTCTATGTTAATATGGAAAACTTAATTGTTATTAAGATGTGCATACATTTTACTAGGTTTTCGTCTTCGTTCTTTAAATTTGTTTTAGCTGATTTAAATAATTAGAGTTTTTTATTTGCTCTTTTGGAAAAATTCCCATGTGATTGAAATTGGACTACTAAGTATACTATTTAAAGTATGCGAAAATTGGGGGTGGGGATTAATCAGGATAAGCCGTTGAATCTGTATCTTTCTATAAATAATAGGACACAGTCACACTTGACTATTAAGCAACGGGTGGTGCGTGGTCGAGGATGAAGTAAGGCCGGCATAGTTCTGATAATCACAAGGTCTTACTTGTAGCTGACTAGTTCATTAAAATGTGATGTTGGGAAACTCCTGCTTGTGAGATACCAAGCCAGGAGCTTCTGCACTTACTGAAGTAATTTGTTCCAAGTCCCTTTTGTACGTGGAAAGAAGCTGAACTTTGGCTATACGCTAGGGTCAAGTATTTATCTGTTGATATGTCCACTAAATTGTTCACTATCTTGTTCAACATGATAAGGTGGGCCTTAGTTCGCCTGGATTCGAGTGATTCCCACTGGAGATGATTCAACATTGCACTGACACAGCTAGTATTACGGTATATATTTGTTGTGAATCTAGCAGATCTCCTCTGAACCATCTCTATCTTATTTATTTGGTTTTTATTATGTGCGTTCCACACGGTTGAGCAGTACTTAATGCCTAGTCCGGGGGTTGGGGGCACAAGCCCCTGCCCGCGAACGTGTTCTATCCGGCCTTCAGGGCAAATAAAAGCAACACAGAAATCTGGTCAGTGAACAGTAATTATATTGAAGAAATTAGTGTTTGCGGCCCTCGAATGGTCTTAGAAAATGCGATCTCGCCCTTGGCCGAAAAAGAGTGTGCACCCTGGCCTAGTCGAACAAGCGAGAAATATGCTGCACTTTTTACTTACTCGTGATATGGAGGTTGCGGCGCAATAAGCCAAGGTTGCTTACTGTTCCCTTTTTTTATAACTATCTTGTCTATGTTTTTTTCCAAGAGAGTTCTCTGGACAGTTAAAGATTAAATATTTCATGCGTCAGTTCAAGACGAATTAAATGTTTGCACACGTAATTTTCACGGATTCGACTAATTAATTTCACCATGAACCTCACCATCGTTTTGTGGTCGGATAGTATATAAACGGGATAGCTGAGTCGGTAAAGCGTCCGACTCGTCGCCAATGGGTCTTGGGTACTATTTCTTACAACTAATGTTTTGGGGAAAATGGTATTACTTGTTGAAAATGAATAGGCACACTAAATAAAGATTTGTTGAAAAATAGTTTTGGACATCAAAGACATTTCATTACATTATCCACCATGCTTAGCAGCCTTACACAGTAGTCTCTTTCCATACACGTAGCAAGTACGCCATATTTATCTGCATGGAAGACAAGCCAGCAGTTGGCACTATGTAAAGTCTTCCCATGTTTGTGATTGTTTCTGGACTTGGTGAGACGAAATAGCATACAAATCATTGATATAAAAACTAACATAAGGCACGCTTTCTGCTCCATCAATGTATGCAAGTTTTTTAAAATTGTTTTATTTATATATTATTATTAACATTTGCTTGATACTCAATACAGAGTCAATATTAAAAACAGCAGTCTACCAATATGGCTGCTGGTGACGTCTTGTAAAATGGTCTCAAGGCTGTTCACCCGAGATAAAACGGTTGATTTAAGCGTACAAGTCTTAAGTTCTCGAGTCCAGACAAAAGCTGAATCGCAGGTTTGACGTTCAAAGTGGGTACCAAAAATGCAGTAATTGAGTTTGTTTTATTCTGGAAAAATATCTAACCAGTTTTTGTTGGTATTTTTTTTTTGTTGTTGTTATGCAAATGAAATCTGAAACTGCAATTAAAGCTATTGACTGTGATAGATTCAGATCTTGTTGAAACGTTCACCCCGATATTTTAATATCTTGAATTGCTTTTGAAACTTCTTGTTGATGTTAAGCTTATTTTTCAAATAATTGGGACCCACAAACGGGTGAACATAGTTTTCATTTATATTAACCAAGAGCAGCGAGAAGCGACCGGTGTATGGCATTCAATATGCTTGTCCGTCATTTCTTCTTCTTCCTGACTGGAATGCAAGTCTATATTTCAGTGCACTTATTGAGACCAAACTCACAATGTGGATGCAGAACAATAGTTTTGTTGGGTCTGTATGACTCCGAATTGCGCCGATTTGCACGAATTTATGCTGCGATCATCAGTTTAAATCAAGCAGCTGTACTGCCCTTTTCTTGCTCGAAAGGTGTTTTGTCCCATTACGCCATCACGAAAGGTCGCAATATTTCTTACCAATCACAGGCTTCTTGTGGTTTATTGTTCCATTAAATTATGTCGTGTATTGCCGAAAGCCTCTTCGTGCACAGTCCCGTAAATATCAATCCAATCGATAAGTTCTCCCAAAGAGTTATCACTTTCACAATACAGTAATTGTTCGATCGATTTTGCTATTTTCAACAGGTTTATATATAACGAGATCGTTCACTTTTTTGTTTGCTAGAACCGAAGCTATATATATTGTCAATTTGTGTTCATGAAGTGCTTATTAACGTAATTCCTCGTGGCAATTTCATAGGATGCTGTTATTCTTGACGATGGGAAAGCGAACAAAATCGATTCCACTATTCCCAAAAATACGTACACATCTATATTGGATAATATAGTGATCGTATATTCCTAGATTTAGTATCTTAACGATTCTGTACATTATTGCGATGTCTGGGTATTTTGGATGTTTTAGATGCAAGACTTTAGGAATTTAGATCTGGACTTAAATCTATCGATCGAGACCGTTCCGGTGGCCCAAGTGGTTAGAGCGTCCGCCTCAGATGCGGGAGGTCGTGGGTTTGAACCCTGGCCAAGTCACACCAAAGACTTATTAAAATGGTACTTGCAGCTGCCTCGCTTAGCGCTCAGTGTTAAGAGGTTACGGTTAGGACTGGTTGGCCTAGTGTCGGAATAATGTGACTGGGTGGGACATGGTGGTACATGTCTGCGGCATAATGCCCCAGTGCTAGACATCACTATAAACTGCCACAATGCAGACATCGTAATGATATGACTGAAGAATTGTTAAAGCTACGTTAAAAATCCAAATCACACCATACACAAACACTCTCTCTCTCTCTCTCTCTCTCTCTCTCTCTCTCTCTCTCTCTCTCTCTTGTACACACTGAACAAAATGTAAATATAGTCGCATGTCATTTAGTTGTAAGTAAACAAAAACAATGTAGAATGAAACGTCTGGACATCCTGCAGGACGTTATTGAGATAATGGGGGTGGGTGGGGGTGGTACCACCGCAACCAGTTATTTCTTATCAAACCTCTGAATACCTGCAAACTCATTGCAGCTCGTCTAGGCTAGTCCTACAATGTAAAACATGTTGGTTTTGTTATAGTGCTATTGTATACTATCCAAATAACGGCATTGTATAGCGTGTTCCGATGTCAACGACATCGGAACAAGTAGTCAAAGTTTCAGGAATATCTCACACATTTGGCAGCATATATCGACACTCTTCCACTAATTTATGTGTAATTGATATACTTACTGTGCTGTCTTTATCCTGGCGGAATGAAAATATGACATTAGCAAATGGACGCATTTTCATGTTCCGTTGACATGCATTTGAATTTGTTGCAATGCGACGGTAGTTGAGGTATGCCGAAGTATGTTTAAGTAGATTCATATGGCGGATATCTTTCTTGAACGAAACGATACGTTGCTTTATAGTTCCAATAGGCATAATATATTTATTTTCGTTTCGTTAAAGAATAATATTTCAACTCAACCCGATTTCGGCATTCCCGGCTTTCATCGCTTTCCAGTCAGCTGAAATGTAGGCCAACGAAACTTGAAACAGGTCCATTTCTTTTGTGAGAATGACATCAGAGTAAGTAAAGTCTAACTAAAACATTATGACTTTACTTTGTAGAGAAACGCCGTTATTTTAGTTGCCAGTTGTGTGAGATATTCATGAAAAATTTACTTTTTACGATGTTAGTCGATATCAAAACACACTACACAGCGCTGTTAGTCAGGCAGTAAGACCCTGACGCCCAAAACATAAATATCAGCGTCAAGGTCTTACATATATGACTACATCTAGGCATGACGCACAAATAGAGCAGTGCGATCAGGGTTCCAACGGATAAGGAAAAAGTCTTTAAAGTTTCAGTTTTCGTGAAAGTCATTAATAAGTCGAGGAACTTTGTTTTAGATAAGTCCTGAAAAAAAAACAAAAAAAAAACTGTCAAAATGAATGGGAAGTGTCAGTTTACAACCATCGTTTAGTTAAAATTTTAATATGTACGAGTGCGGGGTGGGGGTGGGGGGGGGGGGCCTGTGCAATGCACATAGATGGAGCTCTGTAATTTCCATGACCATTGCTGTTTTATTATCCATTATGTAAAATTTGCTTCAGTATTTTCAAAATGCGTGGAGTCGCTAATAAAATTATTTAAGGGTAGTTGTTTTTTTCTTCTCATTTTTTTTCCTCGAATGTTGTATACTTTTGGTTTCCTTGCATCGCATCATTTGAGAAATGCCGTAAATTCCATGTGTTATATTAGACCTTTCATGGGTGAGCTAGATTACGTCACCGCGATACTGCATCCAGTCGGTAAAATATATGGAAGCAGATGAAGGGCATTGATACATAAAGTTCAAATTTCAAAAATGGAACAAAATTCACACAACTGTCAGGTTCTAAAACAATGTTTTAGCTTAATTTCAACCTAATCGAGAGGAAAATAATCGGTTTGCTAAATGTAAGCAAATATCTCCCCCAATTCACGTTATCTTTCTGCTGACTAGATTTTTTTCCGAATGAATGGTCACGTGACCATTTTAGGTAATCATGAAAGACGTAATACGTTTAATAATGGAAAATGTTTTTTGTCAGTGTGTTACATGAAATTTTTGGCCATGGAAAATTTGCCTTTGATCACGAAAACGTCCAGGAATTGGTATTCTAGTAACAAATTGGAACCCTTTTCGATATGCACCATCGGGGCCCCGAGTGGCCGAGTGGTCTAAAGCGCTGTCCGTTAAGGATCACAGCCATCTCACCTCTGTCTGCATGGGTTCAAGTCTCAGATTCAGCCAATGTGGGTATGTGAGAAAGCTTGCCAGTAGCTTCTCGTGGGTCGGTGGTTCTCTCCGGGGTTTTCCCGGGTTCTTCCTCCACCATTAATACTGGCCGCCATGTATAGCCTATCGTGTGCTGAAAAATGGCGTTAAACCCTACAACAACAACAACAACATATGCTCCAGCTTTAAAGCTTTGTACTGGTGTATGGACGCAAAATCGGAACTTACGTTAGCATCAAGTGCATGCTCGACTGAATTGTGTTTCAGAGCCATCAGAAACAAGGTTTCCTGGGTTCAGCATCATTAGGTCTGGCAAAAAGTGTCGGTTTTCTATCAATACCCAATATTTATTTTTTTACTCCATCTTCTCCTTACTTACCAAGTAAGATTGATTGCAGCGTCCTTGTTAATCCCTTCTCCAACGAGAACAACTACAAGCTTGAGTCAAAAAGATAATGTCAACTCCTTCGGCAGAAGTCGAAAAGAAAGAAGGGAAGACAGAAGTGAAAAAGAGAGCAAAAAACAGTGATACCTTTACCACCACCACCGTCGGCTCCTACCTCTGTGGCTTTGAGGACACGCCGGGCAGTTTCCAAGACCCGCGAATCCAAGAGTAGCATTGGTGAACTGCGGGTGACGTATTGAAGAGAGCCCTCATGGAGAGTCTTCACTACAATCCTGAAAATCTTGCGGGTTATGGTGGAATTCAAACATCGTATCATGCTACTAAAACCAAACTGAAAAGTGTACTTTTGCCCCAGGTGAGACGGTGGTTAAAGGAAGCGACGTACACTTGACGAAGGTTTTCCAGAGGTCAAATCTAAGTGGAGAGCATCGATCATGAGTGGCAAGACGACTTAGTCGATGCCTCTCATTTGGCCATGTAAAAAAGCGGTTACAAATATTTGTTGTGTCTCAGCGACGTTAGAATTTTTTGAGGAACTTTTTACTTGCCCGAGTTATAACGAGGGACAAAAAACGAAGACAGCGATATCAAAAGCATCCTCGATCGAAGAACAATTAAAGTAAGCCAACGCCGATTCGAAGACATGACAGTGATATGAAAAGGATATCCCCCGAGTTTCGATTCTCGGATTGCCGTTTCGCAAGTCATGAACTAATTAGAGACATGACCATCATCAGTTAAACACAACAGTGACAGATCCTTCTCAGAATTTCGCTCTTCAAGATCTAGAAATGCAACCTCGCTGGGTGTGGTGTGTAGAACGTATACCTAAAACGCAAATCGTTATTTTCTGTCAGATTTTTGTGTTGTATTATTTCAACGTAGTCGCCATTGCCTGTTTGAGTTCACATCAAGTAGACAATCACTTCTTGACCATTTTACTAGGCAGTTGCATCGGTTAGCTTCATCCCAACCCTTCCCTGAAATATGCTACTGGCAGTAACAACGATTGGCTTTTGGACAAGGCCAGTCGCCTCCAGAATCACAGAAGTAGCACCAGACCTCTTTTGGAACATTACGAAACTCCTTTGAAATCGTGTGACTCCTGGGAAGACAGAACTATCGAGTGATGAATAACTAATTTTATTTAACTTTACCCAGCGAGAGCCATGGATGTGTTTCCTAACAACACCTTGTGTTATTTCATGGCCAAATCACCTCAGGCCATCCAATTCGATCAAGAAGCGCATTTGGAAGTCGCTTTGTTTGAAATCATTGATCCCACACAAGTCCTGAATGTCAGTGGAAATCAAACGACGTTTACCGTCTAAATCCTGAACGAACAAGTGCAAGAACACTTGGATAAAAATGATCCTGGCTTTTACTTATTCAAAATACCAGCGCCAGTCAATGTTCAAATAAACATCTATTCTGTGAAAATTTCAGCAGGGTATTTTCAAGGATAAGTTTGGCAAACCCCCTGGACTAAACTAAACGAAGTGTACTCACAGTAACATTGTTATGTATATTTGATTTAATTTAATTGTTTGTTTGTTTGTTGTTGTTTTATCTTCTCTATATCGTCCAGAAATTCACCTCAGTTCTGTTTGACCTGACTGTCAGGTTTTTTTTTATAAACAACTAATAATAGAAACACTGTATCTAGTTTCTGACCTTGATACAGAACCAGTGATAGTTTTGTAAACGTTTTTTCTTCTGTTTTTAAAAAAATTCTTTCTCAGAGTAAGAATTGTTAAGTTAAGTCAAGGTCATGCCTGGACGACGTGATAATTATCATGTAACAAACTTTCATTCCTTCTAGAAGGACGAACTCTTGACCCCATCCGGGAATCTGTTTTGAGTTGTAGTTAGTCTTCTAACTGATGCTATGATAAAGGATTGTTAGTCTTGCTCCAAACATATGTTGTGACCAGTTTGAGTTGAAATTTTATTTTACTGAATTTCAAGTCATTCTTTTCCCTGGAAATACATAAGTGCTCCTACAGAATTCTTGGATAAAGACATTTATTGTAAGTTATACTGAATTCAAAATTGAAATAATGTTTTCTGTGATTCAACAAGAAACTGTTGACACGTCTACACGTTGAAGGTTACAGCAGACGTCATTGCCTTCTATTCTGTATTTCATCGGGACTCGAACTCAGTTTCATTTAGGACATTTTATTACTAGGACGTCTATTTTTTAATTCTTGTACTATTTTTGGATTTAATTCTAAATACTGTAAGTTATTTTTATCATTTTTTCACTTTTATTTTAGGGAAATAAATTATTTATTAAATTTTACAAAGCTTGTTGTCTTCCCTCTTTTCTATTACTTATTTTAAGAGCATAGACTCGTAACAACCATAAATTAGTTTGTCGTATGAATATGTCTCTTTTCGGATGTTAAAGCGTTGTCCATCACATTTTCTCCGAGTTTGTTTGATATTTTTGGTGGACACATCAAGATAGCCGCGAGTCAAAAACACATCAACAACATAGCGATTTATCAAGTATTTTTGTTACGTGGAATTGAATGAAGGACTGAATTTGATCTTTGAATACTCCGATGTGGTGGAGTAAAATATGGTGGAAAACATTCGTTCCATTACTGAGAGTCATTCCTTTCATAGTGTGTTCTTCCAGTGCTGATATATGGAAAGGTGAAAACACGTATCACGTTGACCATGAATGTATACATCCTCACTATTTGTCTGTCAGTAAGTCGTATTTAGACAGTGTCAACATTGATATAAAAGGGGAACTGGGACAAAATATTCCATTCTCGAAACAAAAACTCTCGGTGAAACTATATTTTCGAAAATTGTCTGTCCTTGTCATTCTTGTACCATGGAGCCGATCGACAAAGAGGATATGGTGTAGGCTCAAATCAGTGATGGTGACCGCCATCTTAAAAACGATGGTGACCTCAGGATTGCAAGCTTTGAAAGATGCCGCTTTCATGCAAGGAAAAGAAGTTTACTTCAAAATGTCATCACCAACAAACAAAAACCTCAAAGAAGCCTTCGTGAAAACAGCCAATAATGTGTTGCTTCAAACTGGAAAAGACCTTTGAGCTTGCCGAGACTCCCCTATAAATGCGCTGTACACTTCTAGCCAAAACATTCATTCCTCTTCCATACAACAGCAAGGATAATCTAGAAAGAGACTTTGACACCCCTTCAGAGCGCATAAACACGTTGCGAGAAAGACTAAGAAAAGAACAGCCAGAGAGATGTCCTTGATTACTAACAAAATAATCCACAGAGATTCTTGCGAATGTTCCAAGGCAGAAATGGATCTGCTTGCCAAGCCACCTACAATGATAATGATGCAGGAATCCTAATGGGTATAATTTCATCCTGTCTCGTCTTTGACTACCGCAGCTGCTATCGAATTTGAAATCCAAGGACAAACCCATGATTATATTGATCTGAATAGCAGTTACTTGTACCTGATAGTTAAAGATCTCAAAGTGTGCAACGGTAGTCCAGCCGGCGATGCCAGAGTAGCTCCCTCCCCAGTTTTATGTATTCGTTATTTAGCGAAATGGATTTGTACTTGAACAACAAATTGGTCAGAAGCAGCATGGGTACTTAGCCTTACCGAACGTACCTAGAAAATCTCTTGATGTACGGAAAAGAAGCCAAGAACACCCATCCATTGTATGTAAGCCTGACACGTTGGAGAATTTCAACAACACATCATTGATTGTAGATGGTGTTTCAGACCACAATGTGTTTTTAACGACCGTCGAGTCAAAATCAAACAAGGGCGCAGATTAGAACTGATGGAATGTTTGCATTTTGGAAGTTTTGGTTGCAGAACAAGTATTTGTTGAACGGAGTGGATGTCGGCCTAATACTGAATCAAAGCAGTACCGTTTTCCACTCAATGGCTCATGCTAACGAATACAAAACCATCATCGAGAAAGTCCGACTCAACGTGCCCCTTTTTGAAATGTTACCCAGAGTGAGAAACGACATCAGTGACACTTTGAACAGAGCGACAGCCAAGTATCCGATACGACGGGTGGAACTGAAGTGACTCTTAATTACAATTGTGGCTAATACAGAATTGGCAGTAGGGAAAGCCCGTAATATACAACAGGGCACACTTTGGCGTTTAGTTCATACTTGGCGTTTCGTGTACGTTCCAGCCGAAGTTTGGGGTCCCTTGCTGCCTTTGACTTTCTCAGACATGCAATAAAGGAGTGTGTGGATCGATTCCCACTCGTCTACGCCATCAAATGCCCGGAAGAGCGCGTATTCACGGAACCGATATGTCGCCATGCGTACGGTAATTTCCCACCGGCGACTTAACAGTTACATTACAGACAACTAATTGTCTACGAGTACGTGTTTCGATTCCCACTCGTCCCTATATACACAATGTGCGGGCTATTTATAGCCTTGCACCGTGGTGTTGTCAGTTATGTGGCTCCTTTCCATCCTGACGACTAACTACGTAGCCATACATTAAGGCGACGGGTGATCGCATTAATATGCTTACAACCCGTGAATAATATAAGTTCTTAGCTTTGCCAACCTTAATTAGTCGCACATGCCCGAATGGGTGAAAACGACTTAAATCCAAACGAAGTCTGGTTAGACATCGTTGAAGCATCAATATCTAGTAAAATGATTATACTCTAAAAATCTTTTGGAGGTCCAGATGAACCTGGAAAATGCTCGCCGCCTCGTGGACGAACTAACCATGGAAACTTTGACCAAAGAATCTGACGTATCGGAGTAGAAGGTGATGAAGGAAGAGCAACAGGTTATACCCCTTCTGACGAGGCTGGTCCGTCCTGTGAAGTCTGTGTTGAGAACACCAGCACAAAATCACCTCAGAGGTTCAGTGTACCTCAGATCGGAGACTTCGATCGGACTGTGAAAACAGAACGAACATCAGCAGCCTCAGCGGCCACAAATGCATTGTCTACCCACGTGGGAGGTAATAATCTTCAGAGAATTGGGTATCTGAAGCCACCCAACCCACCTATCTGCACTCCCCATCTCCATTAATAGATATGATGAAGATAGATGGAGTCGACGCTGTGTGTGTGGCGCTCGGCCTGAGAGGTGCGAACATTAAACCAGATGCACTAGAAAACAAAAGGCTCATTTCAAAGCCAACCAGATCTCTTTGAAAGTGACTAATAATTTTGCCCAAAACATTTGTATATGTCCTTGTAGGTATGTGTTTTTTTGTGTATGTTTTTTTTTTCAAACAGAAGAATCACGTCGCTTATTTTAAAAATGTATGTTTGTATGTGATGGTTTATTGGTATGTCCATAAATACTTACCACCCTTGTTTGTGTGATAGTATGTTTGTGTAGATTTGTTGTTTGATTGTTTTTCTTTATACAAAAATTATTTCACTTGTCCCATGTGAGTTGTATGGAGTCAAATTGAGGTCAGTTTGTATGGAGTACACTGTGCTTGTATGTAAAAGTTGAGACATTGTTTCATTTAGGTCCGCATGATACTGTTTCTTTCAGATGTTATTGCCTTGTATGTGATATATATTTTGTGTAAGGGATGTTTTCATTCACGTTCGTGATTTAGGCATACACACTCGTCAATCAGACAAGAATGGCCTCCGCTCAGCTATGTAAGGTGAACAAGTTTCAGGAAGTTGTAGATGTCATGGTGGACATTGAGCAGCTACTAGAGCAAATAGAGACACAGAGGTAGATTCCAGGACGACTTAGAAGGGTAGTTACTGAACTTCGAAAGTCACGGGTCTCATGAAAGAAGTGGTTAATGAGGAAGCACAGAAGATCAAGACTACACGAGCTAAGGAGACAAAGGAAAAGGAAAATGAGAGGAAACAAAATGATTTCAAGCGCTTGAATGAGAACTGGATCAAGGTCCAGGAAAAGTTTGGAGAGACGGGGTATTCAGACTGGATCCCTGCAGAAGAAAAGAAAAAGGAAGGCGAAGTTCCTAGACTGAATAAACAATTGATCGAAGAAATGTAGCCAATAAATCAGCCCCTCACCCCTGATGATGTTGATTTTCGGGTAAGGGACTGATATCACTTATTCATTGAAATCTGCAATTATTCGCAGACACTTTTGTCTGCACCGATCGGTGTACATTTTATGCACTTACCGGTATGTCTCGTGGCTGTGGAGCTACCGTCGGGTGAAGTGTCCTTTTGTTCATATGAACATTATATTTCCGGAGAAAATCCTAAGTTTGGCGACTTGTAAATACATGCGGAATATCACAACCCTCTTTCCTGTGGCCATTTTCAATATCGCGCTACATGTGGCTGTTACCAAATATCGGTAAGTGTCTGAAGTGTACGTAGGTGTGTTCCGGAAAGATTTGCATTCCGAAAAGTTGCACATTTTAATGAACAGGCGACATCAAACCCATATATCATCCATCAGTATCAACACAGATTTTGGACGGCTGATTTATCGGACTAGAAGAAATGCAGCAGGGAAAAAAGTAATAGAAAAGTCAACGGCCTTTTCCAGGGCCCCTCATATGCCTGGAAAAGATACTATTTCACTATTGTCAAAAACCTTTCGTCTCTGTGTTTGTGTGTACGTCTTTGTCCCCATGAACCCCAAGTGTCATTTTTTACCCAAGTGCAACCCGTACATAAGCCTATTGAGGTTTACTCGAACAATGTTACTATGCCATTCCCCAAATTTAGGTCAGCCACTTGCAATACTGTTACCATTTTGTCCCAGTGTGCCTCTCCCATGTTAATTTGCCGTTATGCCCCCATTGCCGCTTTTTGCACCCGATCGCTAAATTATTAGTTTCATGCCAATAACATACCTTTTTCCGTTTTACCTCTGACACTCGATCCACAATATTAAGTGTTTTCAACTTTGCATGGAAATTACAATGTGTCCAGTGAAGTAAATTATATAAATTGAAATGTGTCGAGTGACGTAAATTATATAAGTAATTTGGATCAAACGTATGATGACTCAATATATGACAAGAAGTATGGATAGAACAAAATAATGGATTTAGAAAATAATTTCTCTGATTTGCTGTATAGCTGCCCGATTGTGATCGAACCTTAACCATACTGTATTTGAATTTTTCTGTTGTATTTGGACATGATCCATTGCCTCTCTTTGTAAAACAAATTTCAAATCAGGTATGAAATTCCGGCAATAGTTAACTTGGTTTTCATTGCTTCTACGGTTTCAGTGGGTTGCGCAGAAGTGTGTGGCAGGTCATAATGATGCAGCTCAGATGAAAGCAAGCACACAAAATAATAATAATAATAATAATAATAATAATAATAATAATAATAATAATAATAATAATAAATCCCGCAATACTTTGAGAATCGTCTTCTCCTCCATATCAAAAACTGCAGATAATAAAGGACTATTAAATCCATAGACTTAACGGGGCGCTTTCGATGTTTACTTATTAGGGTGTAACGTTTGCTCAACCCCAGTTCGTCAGTCGTGTATAAACTAATGTATTTGTACAAGCCATGCTTGCTGTCGAAACATGCCGCAGGCTAGAGTTAATCTCTTACGCAACTTTACCGTGACCAGAGAGAAGATCCGACACTTGGATCGGAATAGGCGTCTTAGATCAGATAAACCCCGAGGGAACGGAGCATGTTCTAAAACCGTCCCCACGTGGACAGACAGCGAGAAGGACATTGCCCGGTAAATTTGATTGGATCAAATCAAAGAGACATCCGATCGGAATAAGGACGGAGGGTGTGATAACAATTTCGATCCGAATTATAGCTTTTAACTAGCAAGCGAAAATTTAGTTCTCCTGGGAAGGTTGAGCAATTAGAATTACTCCGAGAAAGCCACTCGTAATTTGGCGGGAAAACTTAGAGAAGAGATTCTAAGGAAAGTCAAAGCTTCGTAAAGGTCAGTAAGTTATATGCTCGATTTTTGCAGAATATTATGACATTGTAATTGTAATTATGGTAGTGTATATACTTAATTACTATGATCGTTTAGTACGTAGAATTATCCCTGTAGTGTTCATTTACAGTCGTATTTGAGTAGTATGTAGAGAATTATGTTGATTGTTAGCTTGTGGTCAGAACTGATTTTGTAATTCGCTAATAGGCTGCTTCATAGTAAACTAGTGCATTTATTCATGTGATATGTTAGAATTTGCACATGCTTGAATTGTGAATTTGGAAAATGGTTGAAGTGTGTAAGATTAGTTAACATGGATGTATGGATATATCAGAGCATGGATATTTGAATATTTGTTTACTTTGTATGAGTTGTAATGTAAAGAAATGCGTTTGATTGTTGTGATATTGTTTAGTACAATGGGATTAGGAATATGTACTGATGTGATGCAATTTTTTGGCATATGTATGAAAAGTAACTGATACCGTGATTTTATTACGACGTTGTTTTACCATACAAGAATGTATGAGCATTTCGATGTGAATGAATGCGATAGCGAAGAAATTTAATAGCCGTTATTTGATGATAGGCTGGGTATAGTGTGAGATGAGAAGGCTTAGGGAAATACTGTACCGTCCATGTGTTTTCACGTGAAGGTTTTGGGGGGACAGAACTTCCGGTTCAGTTATGTCCTGAGTCTCTGAGAGGGGAGACGGAAGTAAGACTAGCAGAGCAGGCGGAGTCGACAAGTCTAGTCGGTGTAGAGTCTAGGAGGAGTCGGAGTCGAGGAGGAGGAAGTGGAAAAGGAGGATAGGTAAGGAGAAGTCGAGGAGGAGAAGGAATTTGGAGAACGTCGGGAGGAAGAGGAGAAGGAATAGGAGAGAAGAATACACAGATGAGTAAAATACAAGGACAGGTGGAAAGCTATCTCACAGTACAAATCAAATGATGCAATAGGCTATCACAGGGTCGAGCGGAAGGAGGGTACTTGGGAAATTTTAATCATTTGATTATTGAATTGTCATTAAATCGTTATTAGTTGAATTTTACTTTTTGTATATTCAATCATTTAACCGGCGGCATTGCTGGGGGGGGGGGGTCCTCAGAGCGCTACATCTATCTTTCACTAATTTAACTTCCAACAAAAATCGAGCCTGGGTGGTACTTCTATAACAATTTAAGTAAATATTGGAAGCACCCCACCCCACACCTACCACAGTGTCGGCATAACAAACCCCGACACGCCACTTAGGTGAACTAGGAAAATGTGTACACATTAGCAGATCTTTTGAAGAAAAAAATACTTAAACACGTTACAAGTGAAATCTCTAACTATGCTTTTGAAGATCAATTCTGTAGACCTATATGAATCTAATCTAAATTTGTTTGAGACATCCAAAGCTAGAAGTACGCTGAAACTAGTACTGCAAATGTTTTGTTAAATTTTTTTTTAAATTAATAGCAGTACTTACAATCATGTAACTATCCAGGTCATATATGCAGTATTGCCAGAACACTGATTTACTCCACATATATTTAAGTTATTGGCAGCCTGGTGTTTCATATTTTGACCAACAAAAGAACGAAATTTAAGTACAACACAGGTCTCATTACAAAGGAGATAACATTATGTTTGAATGTACGATGGAACTAAAGAGGATTTTTGGGGGAAAGGGCAAACTGTGAACACAATGATATAAACAAAATGTACCATATCCGACGGGAAACAACGTATACAATCACCGTAAACAATTTGCTCACGAACCAGTTTTATGAATCGCCCATCGTTCGTGAGCAATTATTTCTAATTAGCAAGCGAAATGATTGGTGAGACACGCAAAATCCACAGAGCTACTTAACATATTTACCAAGTTCATAAAGACAGCATCCTTTTTTTATATACCAGAACTGGGTTTTCAGGTTCTCTGAAAATGTTACTCACGTAAATAACCACTATACCGAATTATGTATATCAACAATAAAATCAGTCTTAGTGGACACCTCCATATAAAGAACATCTCATAAATGATTAGAGTGATGAGCTCCTACACTAATATATATATATATATATATATATATATATATATATATATATATATATATATATATATATATATATATATATATATCTTTTTAGTGGATTACGAGCTCTAACGTTATATTTCAACAAGTTTACTGCTACAGCAGTAATTACAACAAAAGCAAAAACAAGGTGATGTTGTCCTTTCCGTTCTTTGTCTCCTTCTTAAGTGAAGCTCTTTTACTATTATCAAAACGTGGAAAATCCACAAACGTCTTTATCTGAGCGCAGTTCAAAGCCTTTATGTGTTAAATATTCTTTTAAATGCGGTACGAACAGACTTCGGTTATCCGATATGTAAAAATTTAATACCTTCACCATGTAATGTTTCCTTAATCGAATCATGGATATAAGACAGGGGCAGAATTTGCACTTAGCTCCATCAATGATGCGCAGAGGTCACGTATTGCCTACGTTTATCTTTCCACTCTATTATAGATTTTGCCATTTTCTCACACTTATTTTCTTCGCGAATTTATTCTCTATGAGAAGATGATTGAGGAATTTTAGTGATATTTTACGAATTAGATCCAATAATTAAATTCCTGGGACGAAATTATATAAATCTTGCGCGCGTTAACAAATCAGTAAATTAGCAAAAGCAGCTGCTGTTCTAATAGATTAAGATTTTTTTGTCATTCAACATTCTAATCACTTCCTGCACTGCGGGGTTTCACTTGTTTCAGGGGAACATTAAACACATAAATTGCAAGTGATATTTAAAATTTTAACAAAGTATGGAATTTAAGCTTTTCCTCGAGATTCGTTTCACATGCTGCTTGCAAAAAGTAAATACAATCAAGTAAGATTTTAATGTGAGAGAGAAAACTTCTTGACGTCGACGCGTCCTAACCTTACGAATACGTATGTTTACCTCCCGTAGCTTCACCATTTCCTTACTTTTCATGGTATACGTGTTATGCTGGAGAGAGAAAAATAAATTAATAAATTCTCAAAGCCAGAAAATATATCCGACAGTGCACGACTACCATATATATTTGTTTATTTATTTATTTATTTTTTTATTTATTTAATTTATTTATAGCAAACCGGCTGCTGTGATCAACAAATATGACACTTCTTTTACGGACGGCACCCTCACTTATGGCAACGATTTTACATCGATCTGAAGTATATCATCCCGGCGAGAGCCTCTTTCGAGTTACAAAAATGACGAGAGCCATGTCAGACAATATTTTATCCCGTACCGTCAATGAGACCGAAATTGTCTTCTCCAAGCTGAAGAATATCTACATGCTGAAAAGTCTTTTCGCGATCACTGTGATACCACCATAATTCTCTATGGTACGTATCTACACTATACAACTTAACATGTGAAAGGTTTCATGTGACGTGGATGAGGATCTCGTCTCCTTCTCCACATTGTCGATGAAGATTTCAGTGGGAGGAATAGCGCACTAAATCCCACCCATCCACCCCAAAAAGCACTATACTACTACTGAAGGACAGTTGTTAGGGTTTATCTTATGTATTCATTAAATCTCGCAATTTATGCATACAAATGTGTCCGCAACACATCAGTGTGCACTTTAGACACATTTCTTGTGTTTAACAATTTTTACAATTCTTGTGGAATAGCACAATCATGTGGACATTTCTAAGTTCGTGGCTGCATACGGCTGTTCCATCTGATACAACAACCAATCCGATGCGACTTTCACTCCTCAGCTCATTTAAATGTTTCCGCTGTTTTGTTTCCACTCGTGTGACTTGATCTGGGCGTCCCTGCATGTTGTCAACGGGAACTTTCAAATGAGCGAATGAGCGGATGTCTTATCGAATTGGTTGTCGTATCTCACTAAACATCAGTATGTTGCCACGTACTTTCAAAAGCAGATTTACAAGTTGTCCAACATTGGATTTGAGTAAGTAATATTGTGTACATATCGCCGAATGGACGCTTAAGGCAACCATAACTTAAGAGCAGCTAGAAATACTAGAAAGCATCTCAAACGTACACTAATATGTTGAGGACATATTAGTCTGCATCACTGCGCCGTTTACTGGACGGGCGAGATCAGCCTAAAAAACACCTATCAGTATGAGTAAAGACGGGGTTTGGCGGTAGAGGCTGATCTATCGTAATACGAAAGATAAGGTTTAGTTTAATGTTATCGGGTGTGCGTCAGCTTTCCATAGCTTTTCAAAAGAGTTTGACAATGTTACATCGCTGAAATTATGTTCTGGCTGTGAGTCATTACCCAAAATTTGATTTTATTATCTTTTAAAGAAGGCATCAAATCTGTGGTGACCGTGGCGCTTCGAGAGAAGCCAGAGCGCCGCAAATGGAGCAGCTTTCTTGTTTTGCAGAGCGTGAAGTTTTCATTCCTTATGCTCAGTAAGAGTAATTCAGCTGATAATGCAAATTTAGAACAATGCAATCTATGAATGCTAAGAGACTAAATTTTTGTTATATAAATTCATGCCTTCAAATATATTTTCGATATTTATAAAAGAAATTAATTTTCCACGCGACGTAAAAAACCTACGTTGAACGTGCGAAGAGAGGACACGTGCCTCAATGTAAGACATTTTTTTGAGTTGCTTCAATATTGCAATAGGAACATCTGCTTTTTCCGTTACGTGGTGAAAGAAGCCTTAGATGTAATTCGCTGCCATATATACTTCAATTTATTTTGTTCACATGGCACAAACTGGCCACAAGAGACGAAACTCACAATCGGAACATTGTCTGCATTTCATGTCGTAACGTATATTGTGCTCTCCTCTGAGGCGAATCACTACACCCATCAAACTGATTTATATTCCTACAAACAACTTCAGAGGTTATTTCTCATCTCCCGATCGTTAAATTTGATGCCGTTCTTTTGTCCTCCACTTGCTTGAGAATCATACAGTCATACACACAATATATGTCATTACATACATAACAGAAACTGCGATCGCTTGACTTAGCTTTTTCAATAATAATAATGATAATAATAATAATAATAATAATAATAATAATAATAATAATAATGTTTCAAAGTAAGTGTGTGTGTGTGTGTGTGTAATTTAGATTTTTAATGTAGCTGTAACAGCTTTTCAGTCATATCGCTACGATGTCTGGATTGTGACAATTTCCAGTTATGTCTAGCACTGGGACATCATGCCGCAGACATGTAGTATGATGTCCTACCCAGAGATATTATCCTGACACCAGGCCGACAAGTGCTAAGACTAACCTCTTAATGCTGAGCGCAAAGCGAGTTAGCTGCTAGTACCATATTTAAAATTTTGGGGTATTTTTGTGTATCTTTAATTTGCATTGTTTATTAGGTTTGTTTTATTCATAATATGTCATTCATAACTTTATTTTGCACTTGACCTTGTCCAAAATCAAGTTCATTTTCTACCTGACCTGAATCACTGATTTTGATTCTGTAAACATGTTTATCTCAATTTGAGTCCAGAACATTGGAAATTCCCCTTAAGATGCCGGGTCTACCTGTTATTTAACACATTTTATATTATAATTTTAGTAACAGACCGTCTAATTATAACTAAGATTTTATCTTGTAAACAGTTAGAACCTTCCAGAATGAAAAGTTTCATTAGGTAATAGATTTCTTTTTAGAAATTGTTAATTGTGACGTGAGGTCAAGCAGATAAATAAATAACCTTGTTTATCTTGAAATCATTAATTCGTGCTGTAAGATGTGAGCAGAGTGAGTCGTATTATTGTGTATAGTATTTCATTTGGGCTGGAATTTAGTTATTCAAATTATTTAATTAAAGTTATTATTCTCTAGAAATACAAAGTACTCACACAAAAAATGGAAACTAAGATTTATAATGAGATTCAAATAAGGATATATTCTTGGATTATATTATTCCGATTCAACAAAAGGATGTTGGCATATCATTACGACACAGGCCATCACATCAACACCATCAGCGTTGGATTTAATTTGGAATACCACTAAAGTGTATTCATAACTTAAATCACTCTGAATACGACTTCTGTTAGAGATTCTAGAATTATTTGAAATTTAATTCGCAAGACCGTAAGTTCTTTTTACACTTTTCAGTATGTATTCAAGGAAAATAAATTATTTGTTGAATTTTACGAAACTTGTTGGTTTTCGCTCTAATATTAAATTTAAGACCGTAGAATCGTAATAGCATGACTCGGCCAGGGTTCGAATCCGCGACCTCCCGCATGCGAGGCGGACGCTCTAACCACTTAGGCCACCGGAACGATCATTCAAAGTAAATGGATAACTAGTAAATTAAGATAGTATTAGATGCCATACTGATTCATTTTAATTTAAAAAAATGTAAAATTTTTAGTGAATGTTCTTTTAACATTACTTATAGTCTGGTGGATAAAATAGCAGCTTTGGTAAGCTATTTATGCTAAATGAAAAACGTTCGCGTTCTTATTCTTAACTGGTTCATTCAAGTACAGTATCTGGTGAATTTAACCGTTAACAGAAGTCCCTTATGAATGCGATAATTTACCCTTTAGTGACCTTTGAACCCCATATCAATCGGAAAAAAGAACGTGTATTTTCGTCCCGAGAATAACTCGACAGGTCATCTGTAGAGTATTTCTCGCATGTGTTTGCCGCGCCAATTATTCTAAAAGTGAACGACCTAAAGCTATTGTTGCTCTATTTGTTCTTTCAAATGAAGAGCTGCAGGAGGCGCGTGCTCTCTATTGTCTGGCATCATTTGTATTCAAGGGTAACAGTTGAAATGTATCATTCAATTTGACCTGAGAATTTAGTTGCCTTTGATACTTTTGCCATCTGTTGGAGTGAATCTTGGTGGGCTTCTCCGGCCAGATGTACACTATTTGCTTTGCATTTCCCAGAAATAAGAATCTGAAGGCTTCTGGTCAGCAGTCAAAATTTGTAATATTTTCAAATATGAATGATTCGTTTCCAATTACGTTTTATACCAAACTTCGGGTTTATATTTTCTTACTTCACAAGCAGAGCAAAGAACACAATTAATTTTTGGAAGTTTTCAATTTGAGGTGAACCAAAACAGTGTACACACACACACACACACACACACACACACACACACACACACATATATATATATATATATATATATATATATATATATATATATATATATATATATATATATATATATATATATATATATATATATATATATATATATATTACGGATCATGCAGAACGTCTTACAATAAGTGATTCCATGCAAGAGCAGTTTTTCACCCCAATCAAAACTTCGAAGATATTTCATTCAAAATTAAGGTTTTACATGTTACATCTTTAGAACATGTTTTAAAATAAGCTCCTTTGATATCTTAATTTATCAATGCAACCTAAATGACGAATCTGTCTTAGCAGACTTACTTAATCACGTCATCACCTACATAAAATGTCTCACGTACATATGTTTTGATTTTGATACAGAGATGAGAAGAAAATGTTTTCTTGTAACATTTCAAGAAAATGAATGACAAAGATTGTCCCATTAATGACAATTTTGTAAACACAGCATCATAAAAACTCAAGACAAATTCATCATAGACTATAGCATCGAGTCAAAGAACTTATAGAAAATGAGTGATTTAACTGTATTGGTAACAATTTTAGATAATTCACTGCGTCTTAAAAATTGTATATGCATTGATCAAGAACTAAACGTTGTGCCCATGCCCTCTTTTGGAGTCATATAGTTTTCCTATGTTTAAATCAGATGCATTACCCTTAGTTACGTTACAATAATAAAAATATGGATGAATATAACTTTTATGTACATTGAATCTACTCTATACTGAAAATGAACTAATATTCTGATTTTTCCAAGATATTCATTAACCTTTTTTTCCAAACGTGTTTAAGGTGAATTGACTAAGTTTGATTGTAATCTACAAATGCACCAAGAACTTAATCATGAGGGGTCTTGATAAGGTTAAAATTGTGAAATAGAACTTGGAGTTTTTTTTATTATATAACCTTCTTCTTTTTTGTTTTGTTGCAACTAGGAGGGTTTTAATTTTTTTTCTTCTGTATTTATAATCATACTCTTTTCCTTCCTCCATACATCATGTCTGTCAGGGGCATCTTATAAGCTATTTTAAAGTTCAGTATCATTTTACCAGTCTCAGACAGTGTACTGTCGTCTGCGTAGAGGTCAGTGAAAGAAACTAAATTTCCTGTTTTAAAGAGGTAAGTGTTAATAAAAAGAACGAATAATCCCATCTCTGCAAGTGTACAATTGATGGCATGTTCCTCATATGTACTATATAAAATCTTCACATTCTTCGCTATCGCCATTGCAGAGAAAATATAGTAAAAAGAAAAAAGAAGAAAAAAAAGGACGAAATGAGCTTGATGCAGGTATCAAAGCGTATGGATTTTTCCAGGTATCATTTATAACGCACAAATTGTACAGCACTGTGGCAGCGGGATTGGCATTCTAAAGGGAGGTAACCTACTGTGAGGCGTACCAGACACAACACACCCGATTAATAAATTCGTAATTTTTAGCCATTTATTCATCAGATTTTAGCCACGACTGAATTATGGAACTTTCCAGGTTTCTGGCTGCCGAGCTATCTACTAGGAACTGGTAAGCCAAACAATGAATTAAATAAAATATCATCGCGCGATTATGTGGCACTGAAACGACTTTATAATGTAGAGAAAACAATTCATCAGTAACAGGACATGCTATTAGAAAACAAAAGTCCGTTATTGTTTAATTACAATCATGAAATTCTTAAACTTGGCCATAGCATCTGCCAGTATTTATGTTATATTACAATACTATGTTATCGAGTCTGCTATATGATTTTATACAACTCTCAGAAATATGTCAATAAGAGTCTATGTCGCTCTAATGTTTAGAACATATTGTACACTAATATTCAAAATGCAAGCCAGACTTACAGTTGCAATGGAATATTCAAAAGAATATATCAATTTTCGTAAAATCTTATTCATTTTAAATATCAATGCTTTGTTTCTTAAAAAAAAATTATGTGTGCAAATTTCATCCTTTGTTCGAAAGATAAATTATAACGGCCGCAAGGTTGGCAAATTTTGCAGTTCTTCTCAAAATGAATTTTAAAATAATTTTCCAATGCTTTTTCTATCACTGATAGTATATTTCTTTGAAAGATATAATTTATTTGTTATATTTAGCATCTTCGAACAATTTTATTTTTTAAAAATAGACGAATAAAGAAAATGAAACGAAGACTTCCGCAAATTTGAGTAAATTCTCAAAAGTAGTAAATGGAGGCTGTATAGCAACAATGGAAATCTCAGTCAAAAGGTCGTGGGCTCATATAGCGACAAGTCTTTTACAGACCCCCTGATCACCTATAGCGACACGGGTAATTTAACATGGGAAATATTGGGCTTATATAGCAACAATGGAAAGTAGGATTATTGTATAGGGGCAATAGGAATGGAACAGGTGAGGTGAAGTCACGGTACTGAACATTGGTAACAGCGGGGGAAAAAACCTAGAACGCTTGGCGGGACATATACATATATAACACATACAACATACAGACATAGATTGATCATCATCAAACACATATATGGTAAAGAAAATAAATATCTTTACGAGACATATGAATGGCCCTGAAAAGGGCCATTGGTTTTTATGTTAACATAATTCCGTTAACACAGAGGGCATTGTACAGGTCTTCACTCTTCCTCAAACTTCCCCTGACTTCTGGACCGTAGATGAGGATTCTCTTCAAACAGCCTTGTATCGGCACATCAATTCTTCTTTTCAAAACGCTCGTATCGGTGATCCGGATAATTGTCCGTGATGATTTCACATACATAGGTAAGTCCGTACGGAACAGCATCGACGATACGAGAGTAGATGATTCAACATTAGTCCACATCTTGTGACGAGAACAGGTGAAGGGAATGAAATGAATTGCGGTTATTTATAGTGAAAGAGCGGATCCAAACGGATTGAGTTTTTTCACCAATTCTAACACGCGATACAAAATTCAGTCACAGTGTGGAGTCTGTCTTCCGATCCGAAGAGAGCTGGCTGTGATCAGTGAATCAATGCGACAAAGTTTTCAAACATGACGGAAACTAAGAAGACGATGAATTGGGCTGCACCGGCTGTGGAGACGAGAAGCGATGCTATTGCAGTGGCTACCAAAGTCAACACAGCCTTACTGCCAGAAGAGACCAATTATAATTGGGATTTAGTCGACTTTCTTTCTTCTTCGCAAGAATTTGTTCCGGTACCAGTACCTTCGCCACCTTCTTTACCACACGCCGAGGATTTTCAACAGAGACAGAAAGAAGAAGTGGAGAAATTTTTACAACAGCAGAAAGAAGCAGAACAATTTTTTCTCCTTCATAGCAACAGCGAGAAGAAGAAGAGGCAAGAATGAAACTACAAGAAGAAGCAGCAGAGAAGAAACAAGGTCTAAGAGAGAAGGAGGACATTGAAAGTCAAACGGTGATGGTACTCTAAGATATTTTGGCAGAGTTAAGGAGCCTGGAACAAGTTTATCAGACTTCTTTAATACGACCCAAGAGAAAAAAGACCTTCCCAAGCGAAACAGCCCAACCCTGTTGCTACACCTGAGATACCACCCCTAGTAATTTCTACCAAATCGTTGACAGGAGCAATTCCAAAAGTAGGCCTTGGCCGTGGCAAAGGCTTAGGGAAGTTAAAGCTGATTACGTCCTATTCCTTTTCAGGGCCACAAACTTCTCTCGAAAAGAGGTGGCATTCATTTTGCCAAAATCAATTAAAACTCAAGATCATTTTTTCTTCGCCCCATGATGTACGTGTGTGTATGCGTGTTTGTATGTCCATATTGTAAAAGAATCAAAACCAAGAAACACTTACGTTTACTCTCTGGTCTATTCTGGTACAAATTTTACAATCCAATTCATAACACAACACTTTAAAAAACATTCATAAACTTCCTCTGTGTCTTTTTTCACACTCTGTTTTTTTGAATTTCTTCACTTTCACTGGTTGTTTCTTTACTCTTCTTCCTCACTTTCTCCTCGTATTCTTTTCTTCTCTTTATTCTCTTTCTGGACTTGTCTGTGTTCTTCCTTTTGGGAGGATAACTATTCTTCCTGTTTCGAACTCCTCTCCTTCTCTTGTTCTTGTTGTTTTTTTTAGGGCATTCTGAAGACCAATGTCCGTTCTCTTGACAATGATAACATGTCACCTGTCTTGCTTATTTGACTGTCTGGACACTCTGTAGCCCAATGCCCTTTCTTACAGATATAGCAAGTATCTTGACTTTTATCTCGAAAGGGGGGGGGGAGTAGTCCGTCGGCTTGACTGAAGAAAGCTTTCATATGACACCTAGCAAAGCTCTGATCAGAAGTTCGATCTGTGTGTGCTCTTCCGTCGTTATGGTCGGTTTGAGAGTGAACTAATTATTGTGAGGGAAGACACGAACCTTTTATATAGGGAAACCCTTGGTTTGACATGGATATAAAAACCTATGGCGTTTAAAATGTAGTCATTTTATTTTTTTGTAGTCAAGGTGAAACGATCGCATCATTTCGTGGAGAAAGCAGAAGAAAGTAAGAGGCAGAAACGTGATTTATCGTCTCGCACAGTAGCTGCAGTCTTGGTTCAAATTCATGACAGCGATTGTGAAGATGACGTGAGTGAGCCAGAGTCCAGACCCAGAGAGTCTACACCCAACCAAAGTTCACCAGTAAACCCTGAAAAGTACTATCACATTCGAGAGACGAAAAGCGCTCCTCTAGAAAATTTAGAACTACGCCTTCCACGTACACGGTAAAGTTTAAAGATTTTAAGTCCGAAGTACCGTTGGAGAAAGCAGAATGGTTCATCACCGAGGTGTGGGATTCTTTGTTAAGCACACTGAAACGACAATACGAAGCCAAAGAAGACTATCGCTTGAGACTTTCCATTCATCATGACAGTTACAAGTCGCATGTTTGGATTGAGTATAGCAGCCCAGCAGAATTGATACCTTCCAAAGTCATTAACAAGATTCAACACGTTCAACAATCCAAAGACAAGTTTCACATCACCGATGGAAAAGCGACAATGTTCAAGACCCACTTGTCTCTTCCCCAAGGTATCTGACCCAAAAAAAAGTGTTTTTGGTGGACAACCTTCGTAGCATCAAGTGTAGCCTTGTCCAAATTAACAACCCTCAAGATCATATGCGTTTAGCCCGTACTGTCGTGGTGGGACGAACGTATACCGACAAGACCGACACGGCAGAATGGAAAAGTGAAGCAGAACTCTTGTTACAGCAAGCGGGGCTATCCAAAGACACACCATTTGGCATTCCTCAAATGCAAAAATTGCAAGATTTCTTGGCACCACGCTACACCTTGAAAGTGCACCCTCAAGAAGTGCGCGGACCTCTGTTGTTTCGAGACAAAGATTTCAAGACGGAAAATACATTCACGTCTATCACCACGATGAACATTTCGATGCCATTACCAGTATCGCCACATTCCTGGAATACAATTATTACTGCGAGAAATGTGACTATGGCTATAACAATCGAGAGCAACACAAGCATTGTGGATCGAAATGTGAGGAATGTTTGGTCTCTCAACCCTGTCTTGACGAAGGACAAGAACGGGTGCATTGCTCAGCTTGTCAACGCAGTTTTGTCAGCTCTGCCTGTTAGAAACAACATCTAGAGACGCAAGGTTCACAGAGGAAAAGTGCTTGTCAACTGCTGATTTTGTACCCTACTTGTGGACAAGGCATACGTACCAATACGGACAAGTTACACGTATGTTCAGGAAAGAAATGATGTCAAATTTGTTCTCAAATCGAAGACTTGGAACACGAATGCTACATTAAAAAATACCATTCCAAACATAAAGAGGAAGACGATGACCAGAAGAAAGGCAATTTCATCTTTTTCGAATTCAAATGCATTCAAGAAACCGCCATTCACATTCCTAATTCCTGTCTGGCTCATCGAGCGTGCAAGATGTGCATCCAAGAGCCTTTCTTTAGTCATAGCCCTCACTGTTACAAGATTCTTGGAAGACGCGACAAAATCCTTCGGGGAATGAACACGCTAGCAGATTTCACCCAATGGATCTTAGACCCCATCGACGAGACGTGGAGCCAAGAGGACATCGAACATTACGGAGATTGCCATCGCCATGCCACGGTGATGGCTCACAATTTGTCGGGATACGATGGGCAATTTCTTCTTAGATACTATACGGAAGAAAATACCGAACGTCCCAAAGTGACTTTGAACGGAGCCAAAATCATTTCCATGCAAGTGGGACGAATGTAGTTTAAAGATTCAATGAGTCGAATGCCTAAAACGTTTGGAATGCCAGAAATCGTCAAAGGATATTTGCCGCACTTTTTCAATACCGATGTAAATCAACATACCGCTCTACCCCGTTTTCCTGAGGATTACTACTATGACCCCGACAACATGCGTACCGAACAACGAGAAGATTTCCCTTTGACTTTCAGGTAGAAATATTAAAGTATTATCGTTCCGACGTTAACAATTTTACGGTGTTGCTGCAGAAAATTTCGAGAATTATTCATGGAACACGGAGGAATCGATCCTTTGAAAGAAGCCTACACCATCGCCAAAGCGTGTTCCTTAATATACCGACAACGATTCATGCCCGAAAACGCCATGGCTGTCATCAGCCCTCAAACGAAGAACTTTGTCAAACGTCAATACTCGGTCACAGCCCGACGCTGACTACAGTACTTGTGCGATAAGGAAGCAAATGGATTCAGCATGCCCGAAACGGAGGAGACGAGAAAACCACCGGACCGTATTCGGCGGATGTTTGGGACTTAGAAAACCTTAGATAGTGTATGCGTTTAACGGAAGCTTATTTAACGGATGTCCCCTCTGCTACACTCAACGTGATACCAAAAGTCAGTTTTTATACCGGACCATGGAAGACTTGGACGAGACCAGTTGTCAGCGGTGCTTGAAGTTAGAACAGCAATGATACCAAGTAGTGGAAATGTGGGAATACGAGTACGATCACCGTTTGAAAACCGATCCCGAGTTTAAACGCATACAAAGATACAAGCTGGTTGACCCTCTGAACCCACGGGAAAGTTTGTGCGGAGGACGGACGAATGCTAACCTGTTTGCTGTACCACGCTGATGAGGAGAAAGGAGAAGAAATCAAATACTTGGATGTGTGTTCGCTGTATACTTATGTGTGCAAATATTGTCGCTAATCCGCAGGACACACGCGATTGCTGACGGAAAACATCGACGTGGACAACATCTGACAATACGAAGGATTGATCAAGTGCAAAGTCTTGCCTCCCACGGACTTGTACCATCCCGTTTTACCTCACCATTTCCAAGGAAAGCAGATATTTCCCTTGTACTTTTCTTGTGCCGAAACGTGCAATCAAGATCAGCTTTGTCCGCACACCAAGGAAGAATTTGTCTTGACGGGAAAGTGGGTTAGAGTAGAATTGTTTAAAGCTCTGGATCTGGGATACCAACTGGTAGAAGTGTACGAAATTTACCACTTTCCCAAGACAGAACAGTACCACAAGGGTAACGAGACTCAGAAAGGTATTTTCGCAGACGACGTGGATATTGTTTTGAAACTGAAACAAGAGGTCCGAGGCTATCCTTCCTGGTGTCACTCTCCCGATGACTAAAAGAAATTCAAAGAGAAATACCGAGAGCTGGAAGGCATCACTTTAGTCCACATCGAGAGAAACGAAGGAAGGCGATCGTTTGCCAAAGTGATGTCAAATTGTGGGGCAAAATGGCTCAACAACCGCATTTACACAAGACGGAGTATTTAACAGAACCTTCCCGCTACGTCCAGATGATTCACGACAAAACCAAATACATGAAACACATGGACGTCGTTCGTGAGGACTTGATCTTAGTCAATTTCGAAGAAGAGCTACGGTAGACTATGTAGAAGCCGACGAATTTGGAGATGTCTTCATTACGGCTTACGTGACAAACCATGCTCGCTTAAAATTGTACGAAGTTTTAGAACTATTAGGAGATCGTGTGCTATATTTTGACACGGACAGTCGCATCTACATCGATCGCCTAGGTCATTGTTACCCTAACGTCGAAGGAGACCGTTTAGGAGCCTGGACGGACGAACAACCCAACGACAAGATTCTAAGTTTTGCTAGTGGCGATCCTAAAAATTACGAATACGAATACCGGCACAAACAAGGAGAAGTGCACACGGAGTGTAAAGTAAAAGGATTGACTCTCCATTATCGCACCAATCGAGTGGTGAATTTTGGCATGTTGAAAGAAGCTTTGAAGTCTGGACAGGATGGAAACTTTAAAGTGTCCACCTATGAACTGCACAAGATTTTTCGTTTACCCACACACTAACTTGTTAGTCGACCCTTGGAAAAAGTGTGTCAAATCGTGTACCAGAAGCGAGTGCAGCTTCCCAACAACTTCACTTTGCCGTACGGACACGTCGATATTGGTCAGCATATAAAAAGAGACAACATCCAGGAACGATAGTTCATTGTAACTGCAAAGACCAAGCGAGAAAGATGAATATTTTTAAACAGACATCATTCAAGTTCGGTGGTTCTCAAGTGGAGTGCGATGAGAGCGACGACGTACGCTGTGACCTGAGCGATTCAGTACCACATCATGGGAACTTTGTTATGACTGCTTCAGTTGGACATCATGGGAACTTTGCTATGACTACTACTACCACTACACCGACCATGGAAAGTTATGTTGTACGTGTCAAATCTGACGGATGTGAAAGCGATGACATTCGTTACAGAACACCTTATCACTTTACTGGTTTTCATTGTCAATGTCATCATCCACGTGAAACCATATGTCTACCACCCTACGGGTGTCACCCAAAAATGAGCAAACTCCTGCGGATTTCACCGTACCCTCACCGAAACGAACCCGTAAAAGGCGAATATTCGTACCTTGTGCGTTTGTCTGAATACTGCAACTATGAAAGTCGTTTTCAAACCTTCAAAGGAAAGTGGCCCAAATATCTCGGAGGACCTTCTCTCAAAGAATTAGCCATATCCAGATTTTTCTACTTGGGCGAAGGGGGATAAAGTCAAGTGCTTCAGTTGCGGTGTGTCATTTCACGAGTGGGAACAGAAAGATTCGGCTTACCTGGAACATGCTCGATGGTCTCCGGATTGTCACTTATTACCTTTAGTGGGACGACCTCAGTAATCTCTGGATAGATACTTTGAAAGAGTTGAATGAACGCATTTACCGAGAGCAGGTCAAAATACAAGTGAAACGCAAAGAACAACTGCATTCGTCACGTCACCGATGTTTAAACCACTGGTACCTGAATGCTATAAGAGGACTGATTTATGAGGTGCCGTAGAGGACAAAACCTGGTCCAATGAGAAAGATGCAGTTGAAATTTCAATGTCGTGTTTCGAGAAATCCAATATCACGTGTTGGATTAAATTTCATGTCCTTAACGTTCCATTTTCTAGATCCAGAGTTTAGATTTTATATGTTGAATTATACAGCGATGGTTTAAAGTTCTAGTTCCTATGTCGATCTTTTATAGTGTATATTTTGAATTACACGTTGAATGTAACTGTTTGTGACGAAAGTTCCGTTTCATATGGCGAGTATTTAAATTTCATCTGTTGAAATTCACAGCAACGAGAAGCAGCCTCCTTATTTAACAATAACGCGTTCCGTTCACGAGAGAGACATCTAGCGAAGAAATTCACAGTAATTCTCGACCTGCAAATGGCAACTTTCAAACGATAAATGCTTGAAATGTAATGGCGCATCATAATTGAATACACGAATGATGTATCTCAGTGCTGTATATTATTTTGAATTGTTAAAGTGGACATTGTGTAATCTTACTTTTAACACCAATACATCATTTAACCATATACAAATAGGAATTATGACAAAGCACAATAAAATGTCCAACCACCGCTGTGTAATTCAACAGATACAATCTAAAAACTCAACATACGAAATGGGACTTTCAGTACAATCAATGTGATTCAACATGCTATATTGAAACTCTCAATATATGACATTAAAATTTCAAAAACCACTGTGTAATTCAGAAGATACAATCTAAAAACTCGACATTGGACATAGAATTTTTAACCAGCACTATGTAATTCAACAGATGGAAAATCTAAATACTCATGACATGAAATGAAACTTTCAACATAAACTCTTTGAACCAATACGTGACTTGGGAATTCTTAGCGTATGACATTGAAATTTCAACCATCGACGTGTAATTCAAACGACATAATCTAAAACCTTGACATAGAAAATATAACTTTCAACCGCAACTGTTTAAGTCAACAGATACAATCTAAAATCTCGACCTAGAAAATGGAACTTTATGGACATACAATTTGATCCAACACTTAATTGTGGATTTCTCGACATACGACATTGAAATTTCAACTGCAGCTTTCTCATTGGACCAGTTTTTGTCCGCTAGGCGCCTCATACTGATTCAGATGAAAGCAGATGAAAGTGTTCCAGTGGTCAGACCTTGTTAAACTGGACGTGGGCGAGAAGGATTGTTTTTTATTTTTCACTGCTTCTTTTTACTACAAGGTAGACATCCTACAACGAATTTCAGAGAAAGAGTTAGAGGGTTATCAAAATCATTTACGCAATGTAAATTTAGTTCAAGAGGAGGGGCCCCGAGTGGCCGAGTGGTCTAAAGCGCTCTTCGTTACGGATCACTGCCATCTCACCTCTGTCTGCGGCGGTTCGAGTCTAAGATTCAGCCAATGTGGGTATGTGAGAAAACTTGCCAGTAGCTTCTCGTGGGTCGGTGGTTCTTTCCTGGGTTTTCCCAGGTTCTTCCTCCACCATTAATACTGGCCGCCATGTATAGCCAATCAAGTGCTGAAAAATGGCGTTAAACCCCACAACAACAGTTCAAGAGGAAATTTCGGAACGATGTGTTGTGATGTGCAAGTTAGCGACTAAACCATTTAGATTCGCCACCTTTATCAGTGGTGGGAAATAAACGAGAGGATTCAAACGGTAGAGGATTACCAACACTTATTACGTGAACTGTGTCCATTGAATTGGGGTCGACGTGTGGTGTGTGTCTTAGTGACTTCCTTTCTGGGATTTCGTTTACCAGCCTTGTGGACTCTTTAGAAACAGTACTTGCCACCAAATAAAACATGAAAGTGGTCCCTTTAAATGTCCACGAGAGACTCATTTTGTTACAAGCCTTGCGTTTTCATCTGGATACTTCTCGACCTCTACGGGGAAAAAAGATTCGTCAACTTTTAGGTACTGAAGATGTGTACGACGATGTGTGTGTAGCTTGTGACTTTTACCCACATTGGACAGATGTACGCGACTGGAAAAATTGGGGTTTCGAGGCTTAGACAAAAGAAGTGGCCAATTATGCCCGAGTCTTGTGGTTCTAAATTCAAACGTCCAACTTTTAAACCTGAGTTATTGACAGTGCCATAAGAAAAACCCGTGTTGTTCACTTTAAAAAAATAAACATGTCCTGATAAAAGTATAAAAACTCTTGTCTTCTTTGTCTTCGTGTCAAAAGTGACATCCCCTGCACTATGGCTACCTATACAGTCTCTGCTCCCTCTTCCTTCACTTTCAAAGTCATTGACGAACAGTTAGATCGTGTTAGTTGGGAGGCTTTGTATCTTTGCCATCCCTTTAATATGTTAATTGCCGGACTCGGCGGTTCAGGCAAAATCGAATTTGTCAAACGTTTGATTGAACATAAACATCATTTAATGGATGGCCCACCTCAACGCGACGTGTGGTGTTACAAAGAGTGGTAATCGATGTACAGTCTTTTGCGAGAAAGTCAAGGCGATTATATCGTGTTTGTGGAAGGTATTCCTGGCGAAGACGACGGGATCGTGTCTGACCCCAGTCAAACCCATTTGGTCATTTTCGACGACATGTTAGGAGTAGACGAAGAAGAAATGAAACTGTGGTTTACGCGCAAAGGGCATCATCGTAATGACAGTTTCATTTACATCACACAAAATTTGTTTCAACAAAATAAAGCCCATCGCACCATCAGTCTCAATCCTCATTATTTGGTCTTGTTTAAAAGCCCTAGAGATAAATGCAAGTGCAAGTCTTAGCGAAACACTTATGAACGCCTTGGCTGACTCATGCGTACGACGATGTCACTCAAACCCTACACGTCTATTTACTCGTGGATTTAAAACCCACTACCTCTGATTAAATCTATAAAAGAACCTCGGACACTTTGGGTTTGTCTTATACAGAATCAACATGACGTCCCTTTAGTCTTATGTCTTAGAAGCCAGCCCCAAAAAAGTCTTGCATGATTTACGGTGACTGCACGTCAATTACTGCAAGGCATCATTCACATTCATCATCAAATCAAGCGCTTTTTTGACAGAAACAAAGTAGTCTTGACGCAACTGACCAATCCTCGCATCGACACTCAAACCAAAAAGCAAATCATTTTGAAACCTGGAGGTAGCGGTTCCCTAGGAGGTGTCATCATTCGCTCCCTCTTAAAATGGGATCCTAATGCCTCCAAAGTTCTCCCCAACAAAAAAACCACTCCCGAAAAAGCGAAACGAACCCAAAAGAAGAAAAGAGCAACGGTATCAAGACCAGGTTACAGCCCCAGAAAAAGAAAGAGAAAAGTCCCCAGAAAAAGAAAAGCACACAGAAAAGAGCTTCTACCCGCAAGAGAGACACTTCGGCCAGGATGCAGCCTTATATCCGCAAACCAAGACCTGCAGCGACGGTGACCTCGTCTTCAGTTGTCTCAGGTTCTTCAACTTCTCCGTTGTTGGTGATACCTGCCATACCCAATATGACACCCGTTCTTTCTCATTTGAGAAACAGTGGATTCCCGCGTCTCCGAGAACTTCTCCAGCGTTGAAACCCTCCTCATGTTTAGCTGCAGTAGCAACTACTCACAAAGTACCTGCTCCAAAAATCAAAGACCAAGAGAGATCGGGCATGTTACAGAGTTTACTGGATTTATCCAAGTAAGATCTATCCCGATTTAGTCCGTTGCGAACCCCTCCATGACGTGCGATGCCTGTCATCAAGTTGATACGACGTAAAGAAAATCAGTGCCGACGCATTCCAGTATAAAACGTACCATCAGTAAAGGACTGGGATCAGTGATTTTTCTGCTACTAAAAGCGCAATCATGTCCCCTCAAAGAAGCGTACACCGTCACCATCGTCGTTCTCCTGTCCAAAAAGGAAAAGGAAAAAGACAATGACAGTCTGGTCATCCAAAAAGAACTCTTAGCCAAGCATCGACGTCACCCCCAGAAAAGAAACAGTCGTCCAAGTCATCGACGTGAGTGTTTTTTTGGTTTGTGCCCTGGAACCGAGAAGCAATGATGTCACCGCCCAGAAAACATCCTTCTTCACTCCCCAAAAGAAATAAAAGGAAAGGACTATCGCCTCGTTTAGTCAAACATGAGTATATTCTGTCCGTCCTGTCCGAAGCTTCTCCACCCATGCGAAAAAGGACGTCATTGCTACCGTGTGCGAATGTTGTTTGAACGTCTTGAAAGGCACTATACCTTCGTCTAATCACCAGAAGAAAATGCTTAGCCAAACATCATCGCGTTCTTCGCGAAATGGTACAAAAGAAAATACCCATCCGTCAATAGAAAAAGATATTGGTCCAACATGGAGGATTTTTTTACACCTGTTAGGAACTCTTGTCAAAGGAATAGTAAGACCCCTGTTGGGGCTTCTGGGAAGTGTTTTGCTCATGCTTCCAGGAAAGTAAAAGGGACCTCTGGAGTCCAAAGATCTCAGACGTGACCATTGAAATCGAATGGGAGGACGAAAACTGGCTTTAGTGCCTTACAAACGATCCATGGAATGCATTGTTGGCGAGAACAATGCTACACGAATTTGCCTCCCAATCCTCATTCGACCGAGATGTCCCAGTTACAACATAAATTGAAGTCATTGATGTATCGCAACGATTTGTCCGAAACAGACAATTCGCAAAAGTACGGTCAACTATTGTGACGGCTGAAACTCTTTCACCAGAAAGCTGTATACGAAACAACTCTGCCAACTCTGAAAGATGTTAAGGCCCTGTTGAAAAGTCAATCACCACCACCACCTCCACGAATGCCTGAGGAAGAAGTAGTACGAGAAGTCTTTCAAACACCGTCAGCAGCTCCCATTCCTAGTGTTATTTTAGAGTCCTTGTTGACCCCTTCCCCCACTCCCCAACAAGAAGAAATTAAAGCGTGGATTAAAAAGATGATATGCACTCCTCCTTCGACAGAAGTCAAAAAGAAAGAAGGGAAGCCAGAAGTGAGAAAAGAAAAGAAGACCAAAGCCATTCCATGATCCACCCACCACTATTACCATCGACTTATACTCTCGTGGCGCATCGGACACGTAAAGCCGTTTCCAAACCATCATTCGCCCTATCCAAAGTAGCATCAGCGAAGAGTGGTTTACTTATTAAAAATGGAGAAGGTCTTAGCCAGCGTTTGCTACGATCCAGCCCATCCTAAAGGTTACGGTGGTGTTCAGACATTGTTGTTGTTGTTGTTGTTGTTATAGGGTTTAACGCAATTTTCTGCACAAGATAGACTATACAATTCGGCCAGTATTAATGGTGGAGGAAGAACCCGGGAAAACCCCATAAAGAACCACCGACACACGAGAAGCTACCGGCAAGTTTTCCCACATACCCAGACTCGAACCCATGCAGACAAAGGTGAGATGGAAGTGATCCGTATCGGTGAGCGCTTAAGAACACTCGACCACATGGGGCCCCTACGTAGGTAAGTAGGTAGATATGAATGTTTTTCCTCTTCAACAGAAAAACTGAAAAGCCTTCGTTTACCTTAAGTGCATCGATGGTTACAAGAACAAGCCACGTACACTTACAAACCCATTCGACAAAAATTTTCCAGAAGTCGCACCCGAGTGTAGGGCATCGATCATCAATGGCAAGCTGATTTAGCCGTTTTCTTTCATTTGGTCACCTACAGTCGTGGCTACAAATATTTGTTTTGTGTCATCGACGTCTTTTCCAAATTTGCCTGGGCCGTGCCTTTGAGTTCCAAATCGAGCAGCAAGTTAGTGCGAGCCCTCAAACTGGTGTTGAAACAAAGCGGTTGGCATCCTCTTCGATGGCAAACCGACAAAGGAAATAAATAACTTAAGAAGGTCAAAGGAAATGATAAGAGGTCTCATTAAAGAAAAAAAGGAGGATGAAGGAGGATGAAGAGGACAGAAAACAAATGAGAGAGTGGAATGAAAAATAGAAAAGGAAGAGGAGAACGAGAAGAGAAGGAAAGAGGGGGAGAAGGACAAACGGGAGGAGGGAAATAATAAAAAAGATAAATAACAGTGATAACAAAACTCAGAAGATGGTGGAGGAAAAGAAGAAACTAGAAGAACAAGAAGAAGAAGAAGAAACCCGAAAGCTCTTTTCAGGGACACTCATTTTCCTCGAAAAGATATTTCTCTTTGCCATATATGATTTTTGATGTTGATCGATCTATGTCTGTATGTTGTATGTGTTATATATGTTTATGTCCCACCAAGCGTTCTAGGTCCCCCCCCCCCCCGTTTGGTCCGATTGAGGTCAGCCACTTGCTACATTGTTACCAATGTTCAGTACCGTGACGTTACATCACCTGTTACATTCATCTAGTCCCTATACAACAACCCCACTTTCCCTTGTCACTATACAGGCCTAATATTCACCATGTTAAATTCCTCTTATCGCTATACGTGTCCAGGAGGTCAGTAAAAACTTTGTTGCCATACGTGCCCTCGACCTTTTGACTGGGATTTCCATACAGCCCCATATTACTACCATCAAATACCCTCCCCCAATGAAATAATATTCTTGTTCAGATGATTTCAGATAGTATGACTATTTCAATTGTTGATTCAGGCTAAAAGTTCAGTAATAAATCCCATTCGTACAAAGGAAACAATGCAATGGATATTCAAGAAAAACATCAACAACAATACTCTAGTTGAGAAATATATTTTGAGATGTCTGGAGAATATGGGTCCATTTTGAATCACTTGTAAAATTACCGTGAATGTAATCTCAAGCATCGATATTAGAGGTTATTAAAATAAAACTATCGTTCACTACCTCCACTATTTTATTTGCTACTCTTTCCAATTACTAAGATTCAGTCTGCAAAATATTCACCTATCTGATTATGACAGATATCTGGATGTAAAAAACAATCCAATTAGTGTCCAAACATTTTGATGAAAGGTATACGGAAAAGTAATTGTAAAATTTCTCTAGCACATATCTAGCAAGAGCTGTGTGGTTATAGAGAGCGTGAAAGTTGGTTTTAAAGATAAATCAGTTCTGATCAGCTTAGTTGACTTAGTTAAATAAAATATGATTTTTTTAATTACAAAAACCAAAGACACTTAGATTTAAAGTTACTAGAGTTTTAAATAAACTTAATTTATATCAACTTTCGGTTCCAACCAATTCCATGTTGCACACATATTTTTTTTAAAGAGGATGATGGGAGGCAATGAAAAAGCAAGGCTTACCCTTTTAACTTGACAGTAAGCGATTTATTAGTTTGATTTTAATTCATACGTTTTGGCGTTTACAAATTTTTGTAGTTAGCTGATAAATACAAAGGCGGCGGAGGTAAAAATGGGCATATATGTTGTACACTGTTCCTTTACAACTTATCTATTTAACGTTACATCAGATTCTAACATCTTGAGCAACGTGCTCTTGAAAAGTCTAATCTTGGAGTAATGAAGTCCTTGAGTAAGGAAAGCGGAAAATCAAAAAAACAAAAACACAAAAAAAAATCAACAAACTTGCATGGGAGTCCACGCCACTCTGGTATCTACCCGAGCTGTGGATCAAACTCATAACCACATATATGCTAGAGTAGCGAGCCGCTATCAAAGCCCATTAGCACGGGGTGAGGAGTTGTTGATTTTTTTATAAGATGGAGTGCATATTTGCCACTTGACTTCCCTATTTAATGGTAACATTTCCTTGTTCTAGATTGGAGATATGTGAGGTTTGAGCGTCGCTTATTGAAGACGTGTAAAATTTTCAATATGTTCAACTGTCAAGGTTCATCTCGACTTCAGTTTGAAGAAAAAAATGATTACATTGCGAAAATGCATGTAAATGAGCGGGAAAATAATTCACAGGTTGTGGACTTATTTCTTATGAAAAGAGCAAGTTTTGTGCTCTCGGTAGCTACATATCATGTTAACCCAAGGAAGTTCTCACCTTGAACGTCGCTTACAGTAAGTACACTGTAGGCTTGGACCGCTCGAGCCTTTAATCGTTTTAAACTCTTGATATCTGGCTCCATAAATCGCCGATTAACATTTTTTTAAATAAAGAAATAAGAAAAAAGAAAGAAAATACAGTGGAAACTATATGGGATAATTTTACACGACTGAATACGATAGAGATGGAGTACAATTAACTACACATAGAAAAATTAATTGTTGCTTAAGACGACACTGCCAGGCCTAAACAGGCTCTTTCACACAACAATTTGCGAGCGTTTCAATTATTGATGGAGATAATAGATAATGATATCACGGCGCCGTTCTTTCCCAGTCAGCTCGTTTGTCTTTGTTTCATTCTTGCACGAATACTCTGCCAAGCACAGCGGGTTGATCAAAAATGGTCCCATAATCTTTGGCAAATTTATGGGGCGTCTTAAAAAACAATAACTTTCACTCTTAGATGGTATAATTCATTATTTTGTGTATTAGAGAGGAGCGAAAATATAAAGACTTCGCGAAGATGATGATTATAGTGGATATTTTGTTTGGGATGTGGTGGTGTTTATGGAGAAATATGCACAGTAAGGCATCACATGTTGAAAAGAAGACTTCAAAAGCAGAAAGGAAAATCAAGTTTCTTGTTCGTGGTTAATGTGCGTTAATGTGCGTTTTTTGTTATGCGTTTGTGTATGAGACAGACAGACAGACAAACAGAGCTCTTTAAATTCTAGAACAATGAAATGGCACGATATTTACTTTGACAAATTGCACAAAAACAAAGGAACTAAAAGCTTTATTTAAAAAAACCTGAGGCGTTCATCTTTTCTTACGTATTTGTTATTATCCAAGAGTCAACTGACTAAAAACGTTTATAAAATATTATTTATTAAATGTTTCACCTAACTTATTTGTATTGATTTAATTTCCTGAGAGCCATTTGACCTAATGAAGCAAGTGTATACAAATTTTCAAAATCTTTCTTTTTTAAATGTTTAGGTTTTCTAGCTAGTATTCCTTGCTAAAATTTAACTAATAAGAGTAATTTCTTTGTATATTAACAAGTGGGAAAGTACATCAATTCACTAAACGCGTTGTTTCATCGTGAGACTTTTTCTTATGATGAGATACAATTAATTGGCAAGAGACCAAAAAGGGTGTGTGTGTGTGATTTAGATTTTAACGTAGCTTTAACAACTTTCCAGTCATATCGCTGCGATGTCTGCAGTGTGACAGTTTTAAAGTGATGTCTAACACTGGGGCATCATGCCGCAGACATGTAGCATGATGTCCCAGCAAGTCACATTATCCTGACACCAGGCTGACCAGTCCTAACACTAACCTCTTAATGCTGAGCGCAAAGCGAGGCAGATGTTAGTACCATGTTTAGAAGTCTTTGGTATGACTTGGCCGGGATTCGAACCCACGACCTCCCACATCCGTGGCGAACACTCTAACCACTAGGCCACCGGAGCGGTGCCCAAAATGGGCCTGATTTCACTCGTTTGGACAATGTTTTATGGAGAGTTCTTGATAGACAATCTATAAGGAAATCTGGGTTGCATTACTGGAGGGAACGATCAGTTTATGATACATTCAGCGTGTTTTTGTTTTTACTCGGTTTCACAGACTAGACTCAAAATGTATGTTCAGAGGCAGACTGAGGCAAGCAAAGTCGGATGGGCAACACCAGTTTTATATAAGCATTTCTCAATAGCAGTGCCAAAGGATACAATAAAACAGTAACTATACGTTATCTTGTATTCTTGATTTGTTTCTGGGTGGTTCGTGGTTAATTTTGTCTTTCAGTTTTTATAACTTTCACTGTCATACTTGAAGACTGGTCGGCATAACACTTCTATACAACTTGCATAAATTGGGAGCAAGAGGAATACACATGTATGTATCCTGGCACATCCATCCATCCATCTATACATGCTCCATGGACGGTTGCATCCATGCATCTATCCATACTGAAAAATACAGGGGCCAGGGTGGCTGAGTGGTCTAAAGAGCTCGCTTTTACCGATCACTGCTATCTCACCTCTGTCTGCAAGGGTTCGAGTCTCAGGCTCAGTCTATGTGAATATGTGAAAAAAAGCTTGCAAGTTGCTTCCCGTGGGTTGATGGTTCTTCTTGGGGATTTCCCGGATTCTTCCGCCACTAGTTATACTAGCTGTCATGTATAGCTGAGCATGTACTGAAAAGCACATAACAACAACAACAACAGACAAACAAATACAGACACAAAGAAAACAACAATAGATAACAACAACAACAGACAAACAAATACAGACACAAAGAAAACAGCAACAGATAACAACAACAATAGACAAATACAGACATAAAGAAAACAACAACAGATAACAACAACAACAGACAAACAAATACAGACACAAAGAGAACAACAACAGTCAACAACAACAACAACAACAGACAAACAAATACAGACACAAAGAAATTCACTTTATGATTACATGCTTAGTTATTGCAAAGACGCTAAATAAATTGTGTGAAAAAAATTGTGGGATTGGAGAGAGAGAGAGAGAGAGATCAGCTCACAACGATCACATATTGAAATGTCCGAATGTTTTCATTCGTCGTAGAGGCAATGTTTGTAAAAAGAGTGATGACAGAAGTTATTCCGGTATGTAAAAAATATATTTTTTTTTTTATCATTGATGTGATTTAGAGTGTTCCAAGCGTTTAATCAAAGATAAACTGTATTAAAGGTATTTCTTTTGGCAAAAGCAAACAAAGACAAGAAATGTATAAATCCACAGCCTCTACGATCAATAACTACCACAAGCATCGTAGCCAACACAACCACTATAAAAAAAACTTCGCCACAACCTCCACCGCCGTCATCATTAGTAAATTCACAATCACACCAACATTATCATCACCAACTCCACAACAACAATAATAATAATAATAATAATAATAACAACAGCATACACCATCACTATCTTCGTAATAGTCATCATAATGATAACGATGATGATGATGATGATGATGATATGTGGCGACCTTGATAAATTACCGCTTTTGTTGAAGTGTTGATGTCATAAGAACAGAAAGTTTACGTTTGGAATCAATGTTACCTACTTTGCATATGCTGTATAATAGTCTAATTACAATCGCTGTAATTAAAATTCCCTCTCCAATAGTGTCTTTAACTTTATAGATGTGCTTCCTGTATTCCGATCTCGTGCCAGATAGCCCCATCATTGTTATGTTATGAAAATCAATGACTGTGGTGAAATATTCATTGTCAATGTGTAGCGCAGGTAAAACGCATACACAGGTGATCAATAGTCAATTCACTGCTCTCTGTTAAGCTAGCAATATCAACAGGTGGGTACAGAGACAGCATACCTGAGGGCGGGTGCGTTACCGTATATCTCGATATTAAACTTTTTGCAAGTATTTTATCAGCTTACTTGTAGTTGTATTAGTAGAGGTGTGGTAGTGGTTGTAGTGCTGTTGCTGTTGCTGCTACTACTACTACTACTCCCACAACTACTACTACTATTACTACTACTACTACTACTACTACTAATAATAATAATAATAATATCAATCATCGTAGTCATGATTCGGATACTGTTTCTACTTAGTTTTTCAAGAAAATTATAACTTTTGTTCATCATGGGGCGATGATTGGGCGATGATCAAATTATAGGTATTCTGAACTCTATAAATCCTTTCACAGGTATACAAGAAGCTCGACAGGTGGCAGATTTCGCACAAGCGACCCCAAAATACAACGAGAGGAAAACGCATAAATGGCTATTACATCATCAATATTTAAAGACATAAATAATTTGCGAGGTTATTGATGATCTGTACTAACCACTATACCCAGTGTTTAAGTTTTGTCCCTAAACTTTCCATTAGATTTTGCGTGTTTCAGTGCTTTCTTGTCGTTGCGCGTACTATCGCGCGACTACTTTCTCACCGTTTCAAAGTGAAAATCTTTTTATATGACATTAGATTGCTTTTAGTTTTTACAACCATCGACGAATATGAATCTGTCTACTTGGAGAGGGCTATGGAAATCAAAAGATGGTGTGGGAAAGGATGAAATTAAATGACAAATTATTGGAAATTACGTTTCACCCCCCACCCCCCAGTCTTCTGTAATTGTTTATCATAATTTATTCGTTTTTTTTTTTACACAGACGAATTATTGATTGGTATTGCTATTTTGTGTTTTTTTCATCATTGAAATGGCCTTTTATTCATACTGCGGTATACACCTTAAGAACAACATGTTTAATTTGTGCAGAATCGGATATATTTATGCATGTACTATATAAAATATCCAAGTCATAATCAAAAGTTAAAAATTAATTGAAATCAGAAGATCCCTCCCACGCACCTCTCTCTCTCTCTCTCTCTCTCTCTCTCTCTCTCATGGTTTCCATGTAATACTGAAGCCTCTCTCTCTCATGGTTTCCATGTAATACTGAAGCCTACAGTTCATATAAGGACAAAGAGCCTCATAATTTTTCATGATTACTTCTCATTACTTCGTTGACAGTATGTTTCTTCTTTACAGCAGAGGTACCAATTATCCTCAAGAATTAAGTATTGTTGCTCCTGAAATTTTAAAGGCGCATGCGCAGTGAATGATTGGTCAATACAATTTTGGGACGGCCCACCCAAGGCCTCCCCTTCTGCTTCGATTTCAGAAAACTGTGGAAAAGTATAGATTTTTTATTTAGCCTGTCACCCAGTTCTTTTCATTATTGAACTAGAATACCCAAGCATTAATTCTGGCCCGACCCATCTATTGTACTCAGCTGCTGTGACAAAGCGCACTCTTCGATAGTGCAAGGAGAGCCTTCGAAATTTGACCGACGGCTGTACTTGATGCTGACGATGGAACACTGACACCCATTTGCTCACACCACCACCTGTCAGGAGCAACGTCTTTTCTTCTCCGAAGCGTCGGCAAGCTATGCTATCAAACGGGAGTGTGACAGAGAGGTAGTTCGAAATCCTACAACTACAAGCTCTTGAAGTCTGACGAAATCTTTTGCTCTAGTTTGCAAACCAGTTAATATGTTTTTGAAGTACTACGGAGAGCGTAAACCAACTTCTGCTTTAAGTAATTTGGCTCTAAAGTTGACATATGGTTAAACATTGGTGAGGGAGAACAAGTAAGGTTAAACTATTTAAGTATTTGTCAACCATTTTTTGGAGTTCTATTCCCTATTGTAACTGCAGAAGCGTTTCTAACAAAACGTCATTAAGACTCGGAATCAAGAATCAGCAACACCTGAATACATACATACACGTGTCAAATTCAAGATAGAAAGGCCGATTAAAGATGGTATTTGGATTTGCATTTTTAAACCAAAGGAACTATATGGTGTTTAGATACTTATAGACACTTGCGAACAATTAGAAACCAATCCTCTCGAGTTTCTATTATACTGCAAATTGATCGAACCAGAAGTTAACATGTTCTCTGAATATTTATTGAACACAGCCGAGCCGCTAGCGTTATGTATAGATCTTGGTAGAATTCTTTGACACAGTGGCTTTATTGAATTTCCTCACACTTTGCATGACTGTTTTGTCGATTCCCCCGGCCGATGCAGGTGAGGGAACACTGAAAAGCTATGGACAGAGGCGAACTTAACGAAACGATTAGCACGTCGTTGGTACTTTCTAAGAATAAAACGTCATGTAGATGTCAAATCTGTGTCTGGCAGACAAAATTACACCAGACAGGACCGATGATTGTACGCACATAAGAGACAATTATTTCTAGTTACTAGACCATAAAGGAAAATCAACAGGTCCCTACAGGCGGTATCGGTATACCTGCACTTTCCTCTAGGAATGAGTTAGAGACGCCTGGATACGTAATTGAATTTCAAGAGAAAAATAAATTAATTCTGACACTGCTGAACGAAGAAATTGTTACAAATCGAAAAAGGGAAATGCCGCGTTCATTTCTAGTGAAGAAGAAAAACGATGATATTCGTTCAGGTTACCAGAGTTACAAAATTCGTGAGGTTTACGACGACTCAGTTGAGAGTATCAAAGCGGTGACTCCTTACACGCCAAGTTTGACTCCTCTGGCTGTTCGAGTAGACAATGGTAAGTAAATATTACTCTGTACGGCAATAACTAGATCCCCAATTATTAAATAATCCAGTGAACATCTGTAGTCACTCACACATTTTCCCCATTTTGATTTAAGTGTACATTATCATATACAGGTAATCCCCATGTATTCATTTATTATTATTTTATTTTATAGGAAAATGCAAGCATCTTAGATATTTGTATGTCATTGTTTTATGGACCTTACAAATTGGCACAGTCAGACAGTCCCCACAGGCCATTGTTATAAAAACAACGACAACAGTAACACTAATAATAATAATAATAATAATAATAATAATAAATTACGCAGTTTATCATCAGCTGTATTTCCTTTACTCTCGGCGCAAATTCCAATTTAATTTTTTTTAAAATTAAGACTGTACTGGTAGCAAACAAAATTAAATCAATGGATTTCATACAAAGTACTTATTTAAGTGAAAAAAAATAATAAAAATTTCTGCCGATTTTTCAAGACAAAAAGTGCACATTACAATACCAGTCAACTAGTTTCCTAAGAGGGAACTTACTGATGTCTCTATACTGTAGATTCATCTTGCTCTGAACACCACTAACAGACGATTCCACATCTAACAAAATCAAGATATCCTCTCAATTTAACCTTGCTGCTTATATGGTCACAGTTTCACTAAATTCTTAAATCTTTTTTATTTCTTGTCGAACGTCTTTAATTTTTCTTATTATTTCTCGGTCTGTATTGATGCATCTTCGTCTGAGGACTTAAAAAGTTTAAACATTGTCTGGTTACTATTGATTGCTAATGGTCAAAGATATCTGACGTATACCGCATAATATGCAAGCAAAGGAAGTAGAAATGACCAGTGCATATATTCTTTTTGTCTATTATCTCTTTCGCCCCGCCTAGGAATAAAATGGGGAGGAATTTTAGTACCAAGCTAACTTATCTGCTTACATTATATTACTGGATAAACATATGATGATATATTAATGATAATGCTAGCAAAATTACATTATTGTTATCAATATCTAAATAAACTTTGATCGTTCACTGCTATTACAATACTGGGGAAAAAGAGTCAAAATTTTGGTTAAGAAGCCCTGACAATGACGTGACTGGTAGATTCCAGAATTCCTCCGCAAACTCTATCCCAGCCAAACGAAAGGAAGAAGTAAACAAAATATATTTTATGGAAAAGTATAAATTAATAATTTGTCAAACGTAAGCAACAGATCTGATATAAAGTTAAAGGGACAAAAAGAAAGGAAACAAAATGTTGTTTTTTATTAAAATGTTACACCAGCAAGATGTTGTTTATTATTTAAATTATTCGTCAAACAAAGCCATTTACAGACTGGACAGAAATAAAATATCGTGCAGATAATGTAAATAAATATAATCACACTGAGGAAATGAAAAAAGAAAGACAGTAATGTAAAAAGTGAGTAATAACAATAATTACACAAATTCCCTAAAGTATTAAAAAAACCAAAAAAAAAAACATACAGTTAAATAACATTTCACCGAACTAAATGAGAATTTTTAGCTGTTCCTTTTATTTTGTCTAAAGAGTATTATGGTTTCATTTCTTATTTCTCCTTGTTATGTAAAGGAAGTGTCATAACTAAATTCCAAACGAAATCTATGTTGAATAACTTCTGCAAATTTTTAAGCAATGCGTGAACTTGATTTTATTCGAAAATGTTAGAATTGTATTGATTGACTGAGTTGACATCCTATGCATACATACGTACACGCAATCTGGCCACCTGAGCTCATTGTTGATCTATGCTCTCTGTTCTAGTTGATATCAGCGTCAAGTCGCGTCTTGCTATTAATTCAATTTTAATTCAGTTTTCATAAGACATATTTCGGTGTGATTATTGAAACTATCAAAAATAGTTTATTACATTTATGGAAACCTTGGTTTGTATTAGCAACATGGTGTCATTTTTTTGTGGGTATTTGTTTTATAAAACGAATAATCAATTAAAAAAATTATGATAAAATAGGAATGTTAAGGAAACAAAAATCAAGTTCTAGACTACAGGATGTAAAGTTAAATAGATTTTTCATATTATTTTAATCACAGCGACTAAATGATGTGAACGTACGATTAAATGCATTGGAGATACTAGTTACATATTTGCCTGTGTTATTCATCCCTAATGTAGCGTATCATACATTGACGTGACTAGTCTTTGAAAGAAAAAAAAAAACCCCATAAATTAATAGCCTTTTCCATGAAATCCGGTTAAACAGCCCATTAGAAATGAGTAATCGATATTCAGTTAGCTCATTTTCCCTCATGCTCCCCCTTGTTCGGTACTTTATTGAATTTTGGACATCTTAAAATGTTTCAATTTTCCTGTAGTTGCAAAATTACCGCGAATCCAAGTGTACGCCACCGGAAAACTCGGACAATGGCGAAGAGCAAACCACATAGACTTGGAACTGCAGCGCCATAATGCACCAACTGATTATGTTTTATGGTATTCTCTTTAAATTATAAGAACAACTAGCATAAACCCGATCATCCCGTTCAAATACTTCAGCTTCTCCAAAAAGAAATCACATTCCCGCAGACTGTGTTGAAACGTGGAACTACGAGGAAAAATTGTTTTCTATTTTAGCGACATTTTCTTTTGTTGATGCATTTGTTTAATTTTTAATTTTATTTTAGTTTCTTGTATCATTCTTAGTGTTATATAGTATAGCTGTTTACAGTGTGCACGAAGACGTGACAAGTCATTTGAAAGTACCAACCAATTAAAGTGCAAATTGTATTAATTTCACATCGATTGTACAAGATATTCTCACAATGTACATTAAACCCTGTCCCAGTGGCAAAGATGTAGGGGTTTGGCGGTTGTTGTAGCTTGAACGGACGATAACGTGTCACTGCACGTAGCTGTTAGGTTAAGAAGCAATAATGTTACCGATGTTCTTTCCAGTTGAGACTGTTTGCTACTTCCAAGTCGGTGTATTTATTTATTCCTTTTTTTTTATTTAGGCTACATCCGTGACGTGGTCAGCCCAACTCTCCCCCAGGCCCATCCACATGAAGAACATGAAACAGGTAAGCACGATGTAGATTATCCGCAAGACGACGCCAAGAAGAATCAAAACGTGGATATCATCAAAGAATTCCAGAAGAACAATTTTGCCAATGGTGTTACAATTGGATACACATGGGATGCTTTCTTCGTCAGTGATGGACGGTCAAGGAGAAGAACCTGGAATTCTCTAGTTCCCAAAGGACCACCACCGCGCTACACGTGCAACGAGTGCGGCAAGGATTACGCCACCTCAAGCAATTTATCAAGACACAAGCAGACCCATCGAAGTCTGGACTCCAAACTAGCAAAGAAATGTCCCCACTGTGGAAAAATGTATGTGAGCATGCCGGCTCTTTCAATGCATATCCTTACTCACGACCTAAAACACAAGTGTGAACTATGTGGGAAGGCATTTTCCCGTCCCTGGTTGCTACAGGGTCACCTACGGTCCCATACGGGCGAGAAACCGTTTGGTTGCGCTCACTGCGGCAAGGCGTTCGCCGACCGAAGTAATCTACGAGCGCATATGCAAACCCATTCTTCCTTGAAGAGTTACAAGTGTAAAAGATGCAACAAATCTTTTGCCTTAAAGTCTTATCTAAGTAAGCATTACGAGTATGCATGCATTAAGGAAGGGGGGTGCGACGATATTGATATAAATCCTTTAGACCTATCATGATACATTGATCCAATGATTAAATTAATATAAACTTGCAGTGAGATTAATATAAAGTGACCTATTAACATAATCTTGCAGAAGGGGCGCCCGCAGAATTATGGGGGTAGGGGTGTAAACATGTAGTAGTTAGCTATTAAGTTTTACGGATATAGGCCAAAATACGTTTAGACGTGAAATTGTGACACCCCCCCCCCTTTTCCTTACCCCTATGTGCGCATGTCCATGGCTGGCAGTGAAGATACTATAAGTTGTCTACCATAAGACTGACCGAACTTCTGTTTAGCAGTCAAAATGCACTGCGTCGAGCAGCACGGGATTGTGGCTTATCTTTTATCCATTTTCTTAAATCATCTTCTGTTTTGACCGCAGATAAGATTAGCATTGGGCACATGCAAGGCCCGATTATGGTTACAAAGGGCCAAAGGCTATTAGGCGGGAAAGCCTTATTATGTATTACATTATAGAATGGAGGGACTAAAAGAGGAACACACACACACACACGCACACACACACACACGCACGATATTCGCAAATAATTTATAGGTTGTGACTCTTTACCGTTGCAGTATTTTCTTAAACTGATAGAACTCGTATGTGGATTTATTTTTAATTCATATCGAGTGAAAGAGGCTTGTCAGATCATTTGCGTGTGTGAATGAAGAAACATTGGATGAGGAGGTAATAAGTTGAACTTCCTTGTTAGTGTTTTCGGCTGCTATTTTAGCATTTATCGTTCTTCTTGATGACCCAAAGAAAGATATAGTCATTTTTGATAATAGTATTGTAGTTTGTTTCTTGAGAAAAAGAATAAAAAGAAACATACTTTTTTATGTCTCAGGCAGACAAGACTTATTACAGATTATACTTACTACACACAAAATTTAATGACTTGATAATAATATTAACACGTGACCTATACACAAAATTGCATGACTAGATAATAACACTAACACGTGACCTATACACAAAATTGGACGACTAGACAATAATACTAACACGTGACCTATATACAAAATTGCATGACTTAATAATAATACTAACACGTGACCTATGATTGTGTTTTGTCTTACTTCTGGAGATATTACTTTTGCCATGCTTTTAATAGCTTGCATTGTTAATAAATTTTCATGAGTCTTTTATTTAGAGTGAATATTAATGGATTGTATTTACTGTTTACATTCAATGTACATAATTACGTCTCAGACTTGTGCAATACATTAGATGGCATAGTGTGCTCCGTTTTTCTACACTAAATCTTTACAGTCATTTCAGGATTGAGTGATTTATTCTTATCATAGATTTTATTACGCACGAGTGCAATATGTGCTTTACCTTTTTCTTTTTCTTTTAGAAGATTCCAATTTCTTATTTATTGTGTGGTACATTAAACATTGGTTAAGTTGTTTATGTATAAGTGTGCTAATAGACGTTTCTAGTCAAATGTAGATTATATACATTAACGTTTATGGTCGGGCAATAAATCGTTCATTTAATATCCTGATTCGCAAAGTTTTCCAATAGATCTTGTCAATTAAGTAATCGCTTAAATAATAGAGGGTTATACAAATCACAAGAAAGATCTTGGGGGGAAAACCCCCAACCCGAAATGACATCATTTAGACAGTGAGCCATTTCTATTGAAATGTTACGCAAAAAACAGACATATACTAACAGTAGTCGTTATGATTCGCCTGAAATTTCTATGTTGCTGAACAACCTTCCTTGTTTAAATATAGTTTAGGTTATTTTTTGTCTAATGACCTCTTCTTTTGACCATATTCCTGACCTTGGATATAATTTGGATTATTTCCTATGAAATTAATACTGTAACTCAAAAGATAATGCCCTAAATTCCCACCCCCACCCCCATGGAATTATTTGATAATTCAAACTCGGCATCAATTCCTTGCATGGAATAACCTGAGGAAATGTCATTTGAAAGTTTTATTTATTAATTAATTTTTGTTCACGTACAAATTAATATATAGATTGTAAACAGGTTTATATATTTATAGTTTCTTGTTTACAGTAGCATTCCATACATTAATTTTTTTGTTGTCAACATGAGTTTTACCTTTGCATAAAATCCCTAACTTTCTTATCATTTTCCTTTTGGTTAATGCATCAATTGATATTACTTAACAACGAAAAGTAACAATCGCAGTATCAACAATAATGACTACTACTACTACTATTCAATAGCCGCTGTTTCTTCTTTTTAACTATTATAAAAACTTCATCAATTTTAGTCTTGCGTTGATATTTGACAAAAATATTGCAATAATAATAATAATAATAATAATAATAATGATAATTATTATTATTGTTATTATTATTATTAAATCAAATTGCTAATAATACTACAAATTTTAATTGGTCACTAAACAATACTCTTGATACAACGTCTTTTCAGTTAATTTGGCTATTTCAGCTATTTCCCCTCGAGAAACTTATAAGTCATAAACGTACGCTTTCGTAGCTGTTGAATTGCTAATGATTTTCATATAGCTGAATACAGACCACGTCTTTTCTCGTGAGATTTATTCTGATATCCTTTGTCCTTTCGAGGAATCATATTTGCTTATTATCTACGTACCACGTCGAAGCTATATGCTAGCTTGGTAAGCCTGGTTTACATGGCTTGAAGTGTTTAGAAAATATGATGTTTATCGAAACTTGCTTTCTAAACTCTTAATTTAAGGGAAATTTTTAAATTTGTATCGTTAGTGAAATCGTGAACTGTCTGGAATAAGAGGGAGTCCGTTCAAGCATGGGGTATTGTAATAGCATCCACTTGCTATATAAGTTACCCAATTTTAGACCACCTCAGTTATTTCTGTGAGAAATAATTATGGGAAAGAAATATATCGAAGCAGTAATTTATATTAAAGCTGATACTTTTTATTCGCCGGAAATTTCTTCAAATTATTTACAAACGCATGGCCCCATTACTTTTTAATTTCCATGACTTACTTTAGTCAGTCGTATACATATCTGGGAAGTAATTTCAAACTAAGCACAATTCTTTCAAAAAAGTGAGTTAATATGTGTTCTAGGAAAGCGTAAAATTGACTATGCTTATTGGAGCACTTCCTTTGTCCAATCTTCATTTTCGGTGGTTCGTACTTTTGCACGTTGTAAAGCTCTTTAATTTTGAAGGTAAATAAATCGCCCTTGTGATTTTGGGTTAAAACTCATGAGTCGGTGTTTCTAAGTGGAGGGTGTGTCCATGCAATAAAAAGCGTGAACGTTTGCCATGGCGAACCATGGAAGCCCCCAAGGACACTCTTTATCGAAAAAGCAGGATAAATTGTATTTCGTGCTGTCATAAGGCTACTTCCAATTGAGCGGCAGATTGGAAAGAAGTCTGTCAAACACGATTCGATGTATTTCTTTATAATTTGATGACTGTAAAATAATTAATGCATAGACACATCGTTGTTAAATGTATAGATTGTTTTCGTTATCTTACACGCGTATGGCCTTGACAGATCTGTATGATACGTCAGTAGAGGGTGATATATAACAATTTTAAAACGCACTTATTTTGTTCAAGCTAATACATATTTTGTGCGTAGCACTGAAATCCATGTTGGTGTTGTGCCTCCAAAATTATTGTATGTATCCGTAAAAATTCAAACAAAGAATGTCACTTCAAAATGTACCCAGCTAAATGACAACTCTTCGTCCGTTAATGAAAAAATACGTGTTGCGAAGGAAATGGCAGATTCCTTCCGTTGATTTTATTTATTTTTTTCCCCCTCGTTTATACAGAACTTTAGATCTAAAGACGTGTTGCTTTTTTTTGGTTGTTTTATTGGTGGAGGGGAGTAGGTGTTAGGGATTATTTTTTCTCTACGGAGTTTGCTCTAATTATATTTTTTTATTATCAGGGCAGGAGATCATAACACCAGAGTTTGATTTTAAGAGTTTCCACTCCGAGCCAATCTAGAATGAATTTTCAAATGTAAACTATTTTTGTGTGATAGAATGATTCAAAATCTCAAGTTAAAACGCAAGCTCAGAAATTTAATAATTTCAAAGTTTACACTGAACATTATACATCTTTCCAAAACAATAATCACCTGCGGCCGCGGTGAATATTGCTTATGTCAGGTCCGTAAAGTCGCGTATACATTTTTTGCAGAAGAAACAATTTGTTTATAAACTATAATACTATTTTTTTCAACGAAATATTATTCTTATTAAAATATTTGCAAGCATATTGGACAGGAACTGAACCCCTTAATTATGATATATTGTTCTACATCTTTATGGAGGTTTACTGCAATAGATTCCAAATTATGCCACTCGAAACTATACATGAATAGTTTGACTTCTTTACGGATATGTACGGTACATCTGTAACTGTGAAGTGCCCTTTCATTGTCATAATAAAACAATAGATATATGATTGATATATTTTGATATGTATCTTTTTTACACTTTTCAATGTGTTAGAAGGCAACTGCAGTTGTCATTGCACTTTTTATTTCTCATTTCTTGATGATCCAATCATCTGAATAAATAATGGAAACACGTTTATTCGTTTTATTTCCTTTTGCTCCGTATTTTTTCCGTATTATTGCTTACTTATAATCGTTCAGTATATATGGTGTTCTTATTCTCTCTCTGCCTCTCTGTCTGTCTGTCTGTCTGTCTGTCTGTCTCTCTCTGTCTTCCAGTCACGTGCCAGAAGCGCTTATGGTATGGCCTGTTTTCCTATGTCAGTCCGTCCGTCAGCAAAATTTTATTATTTTGCATCCTACAACTAATTGGAAAATTGCCTTGAAACTTTAAAAAAATATTCATCCTAATGATTAGCTGGTCTTATGTGAAAATGATGCCGCTCGAACATCTAATATGACCGCCACTACGACCATCTTATAAATCTTGTTATCATTACTTCAAAATAGATGATAATATCAACATGGTGTTGTCACTGAAATATATCTTATAATGTTTAATTAGTCCTTAATGAAACTGGTACCGATTTTACATCGACATCGCCACATCGGCTTTCTTAAACTGTTGTTTTCACACATAAATATATAAATAATAGAGATAGTTTCGGCACTGAAAGAAATTTAAACGTCTATTTTTTCTTGGGGGGGGGGGAGGGGCTGGAAATTCTTGTTGGCTAGTAGAGTGTTAATCCCTTCGAAGGTCTCTTGTTTATTTATATCTATGTTCCCGAAATAATTGTTATTGCTGAAATGACTTGATATCATCCATTGTAAGATCTGATTAAAAGAAAAGAGAAATACGGATTAAAACTATTGGGATCCCTATTTCAATTAAACGTTTTTGTTTTTCTCTCTGTCTTTGCATCAAAATTGCATCAATTTGGTAAAATTATAAAACATAATATCATTTACTACCGCCCAGCACAAAATAATACATGGCCTTGCTTTAGGAAAAATAAAATTAATACGATGTAGAATAAGTAGTCGCAGAATCCAAAATAAAGTCCTAAGGGACTTATTTACAATTAAATTGTTAATATGCTTGAAATATTACTAGCATAGGTTATACGAGCGTCCCCCCCCCCCCACCAATCATCCGAAATAAAGAGACCAATAATTAGTAAACAACATACACGATTCACGAAAAGAAACAAATACTGTGGATTTGTGGCACGGTGCGTCTGTTTTGGGGTGTTGCAATGAGACATATAATACAATACTGTGGATTTGTGGCACGGTGCGTCTGTTTAGGGGTGTTGCAATGGGACACATAAGATAATGAAAGAAAAACGTCGCAGAAGGCACATTTACATAAAATCACAAAACCCTCTAAACGATACTTTTTGATTAAAGCCATTTGTTGCTGAGGCGTTGCCAGATAAGTATCTACTTTCTGACCGATCGATACAAAGGACACTTTTATTGTCTGAACAGTTGTATAGCCAGACTCCTGGGTAAGGCAGATGGTGCTCATTGTACCCCGCCCTCAACTCTAGAGGGAATTTTATCAGCATTAGAAATCCTTCTTACCGTAGATGTGCATGTAAACGTGGCCGTTTACAGAAATTTAATTCTCATCAAGCTGGCTATTTTTGCAATTTTTTTAGAGAACGGATGTAAAATGAAGCAACACAAAATTAGAGTTCTATGTAAATACCCTAGAATTTGATTGGCATAAAATGGTTCAAAAATAAAGATTTTCTTTCATTTGTTTAAGTACGGCATACCATTTAGAAAAAGATAAAATAATTTAACATGTTGACATTTAAATGACCATATTAATTTTTAATCTCCATCCGTTACAGCTTTGACATAGTCATATATCATTACCACCGCTAGTGCAGCTGCGTGAATGTGCTTGTCATTAATACTTGAAACTCACACTCTAATCAAATGGTTAAGATTATGTACTAATAGTCCCACTAATACTTCATATTTAGCGGAACCTGTTTAAAAGATTATGTCCTTATGGAGGTTACTTATCCATAAAGTAAATTTTTAGAAATCACCTATCTATCTCATATTCTCACACGAACCCATTATAAATTCTCGTTGAGGCGTCAGCTACGTACATCTGCAGCGTAATAACTACGTCAATATCCAGTAAATAATTCTACCAATGGTATGCAATCAAAGGACATATCACAGTATGGTCTTAATCGTTTACCTAAATTGTGTTATGTGAACTGAGTAGAAGTTCAATATTCAAAGCAAATAATGTGTTTGACATACGAATGACTTGGATTTGATACTATCATGAGTCCATTGTGACTTGACCGAATCGTTCTTGTCCAGACACGTGAGTGATCCATGTTCGCGTCTTCAAACCTACTTTTGTGTTGATTAATAGTTTAGACTACCTACATGTGCTACTTACAAATGAATTAAGACTTTCGATAAATGGTTATAGTGATAGGAGTCCAGTAGTCCAACAGTGCAAGGCATCGATACTGACCGTTACGATGGGGTGGGTGGGTGTAGCGGATCTCCTACCCATCCCACATCGTAACTATCAAGGCTGGAGTCTTACAGGGTATGACTGTGAATCCAATGTTATTACATTAGTCTTTGAGTTTTCCAGCTTTTCTTTTTCAGATCTAGTAAAAAGAAAGAATTATTTATATTCAGAAAAACAGCAGGGATGTCTTATTTGATTTTGTCAAATCAATGTATTTAATGTTCTAACTAAAATATAAACCTATCGTTTTTATTTCATTTTAAAAGCATGCAGTGTGTATACTTTCTAGTTCAATGCTTACGTTAGTTACTTTGCACGTGACTCGATTTATAGAAGTTCGTATAAAGAAGTTCTCCGTACAGTTTATACAGAAATAAACGCAATTTGGTCTGATCACATGGTTATGTTCTGACCAGTGGAAATCTTCCCTTCATTTATCAACTGATGCAACTGCAATTATTATGACGTAACAATGTGACGTTATCACAGGAGTACACAGTTTATAATTGAATGAAGCGCTTACGGACAATGAGTGATACTAGGTCAGAATCTTATAATTTTCAAACTTAACAAGATAATAAAGATTCTCAAGTAGTATATACTAAAACTATACGTTAACAAGAAGGGCACATGAATACATAAATAGATCCTTGCTGATGTTCTGAACTAAAAATGTCTTGTTTCCTGCGTCACATGATGCGATTTTGACCAATATAAACGCTTGTTACCGCGTTTTTATTAGCATTTTAAACTATTTAAAATTGCAATATTGAAAACATATTTATCAACTGAAATAATAGATAATGCAAATAGAATAATTCAGAATAGAACATATGGCATATAAGGATAGAAAATACATGCATAGACTTAAAGTACATGCATAGAATGATGGTGCTGACCCCACTCCATATAACATAGGCGTTATTTTTCTACAATGCTTAATCTAGCAATGAAGATCGTTCTTCTAGAATAATGATATTGTTCTTATATAGCTATCACTTTTCAGACAAATTTATAAAATCCCAAAACATGGCTGAAAGTAATTATGATTTCAGCCTTTCTGATACTAACTTCATCTTATCTAATAAACCGAATTTCATATGTTTGAACGCTTGTTATTCGCATGAAAATCAGTTTAATGAAAGATGCGTGTATAACAACATTTACTGATTTCATTACTATTACCGTTTCTTTGACGAATGGGGGCAGCAGACTCTTATTTCACGTGTTTAGGCTCGAATAAACAGTAACACAAGAAAGAGTGAAAACAACAAGCTTTGAAAAATACAATAATAATTCATTTCCCTGGAAAATTCTATAAAAATGGAAAAATATGAACTTACGGTTTTAAGAATCAAATCCAAAAATAATCAAGAATAAAAATTTTGAATTCCTAATTACAAAATATTCTTCTGATTTAAAGTTCGAATCCCGACGGAGAATGCAAGATGGAAGACGATGACGTATGATGTAACCTGTGGTGTTGAAATCTACAGTTCCTTGTAGAAACAAGAATTATCACTCAGGATTTGGAAAGCTGAATAATTTTTTTATTTTTATAAGAACTGCCTTTGATTAAGAATCTCACACGAGCACATGTATTTTCCAGGAAAAAAGAATTAAGCCTTTTGAATCCAAGTAATTTGAAATAATTCCAAACAGCACAACATACAACTTCCAGTGTAACAGCCCAACTTCAACTGAGAATAATTCTCCAAAACATAGGTGTCATCGCCTTCTAAAACGTAAACAGGGGTCACGTTATCATGTTCTCGAAGCTCGTATAAATTAGTTACTTGTTAAAGATCACATCAACCCAGTGTGGCCCTGACGAAAACCAATCATTTTACTCTAAGAAATAAAAATTAAGAAAAGGTTGTTTAAATCTTAAACACGAAGTCCCATCATGACTTCGACAACAACCAATGATTTTAAAATAACAATAGAACTTGTACGTAGTTGCTACAAATTTTAAATCGAGGTCAGGATCTAGATCAACACCTGGAGTTTATAAAACGAACAGTCAAGGTCAAACTATTTTCTGAAAAAGTATCATCTCTAGTGAATAAATTTATATTACAATAGCATATAATAAAAAATATAAAAAAATTAAAACTGACAAACAATTAAATTGAAATAAATATAAATTAAATCAGATATAAATAAATCAAATATACGTAAAACTCCCCCAATAAAGAAAAAGAAAGATATATACATAAAGCTATACATGAGGTTAAAAAGAACATTAAATAATGCACTGTTATACACGGGAAAGTGCGTCTGCTATTAAATTATCTTTTCCCTTTATGTGCCTGATGTCAAGATTACAGTCCTGTATAACAAACTACACCTTAGTAGTCCTTGATTTTTATTTTTCATCTTGCCGATGAAAGTAAGGGGGTTGTGGTCACTAAATACAACAATCGAAGAAGGGGTTGAACTTAGGTAAACTTCAAAATGTTGTAATGCCAATATCAAAGTCAAACATTCCTTCTCGATTGTTGAAAAATTTCTTTGGTGCTTATTTAATTTCTTAGAAAAATAGCACACTGGATGATCAATACCATTTTCATCTTCTTGAATCAAAACTGCTCCAACCCCAACATTGCATCAACAAATAGTTGAAAAGATTCGCTGAAATTTGGAGTGTAAGAACTGACGCGCTTTTAAGTATGGCTTTCAACTTGTCAAAAGCCTCTTGACATTTTTCAGTCCAAAGGAACTTGTTTTTTTTTTTTACTCAATAAATTTGCCAGAGGTTCAACAATTATAGAAAAATTAGAATAAAATTTTCGATAGTATCCAGCCATACCTAAAAATCGCATCAGTTGCTTTTTACTAACATGCACGGGAAATTCAGATATAGCCTTGACCTTAGCAGCTATATGTTTAACTTGTTCATGTCCCACGAAGTGTCCTAGAAAAGTTACACTAGCACTACAGAACTGACTTTTAGACAAATTAATTGTCAAACATGCATCTGTGAGTCTGTCAAAGAATTTCCGAATTGTTGCTAAATGTTCTCTCCAGGTGTCGTTGTAGATGATGACACCATCGACGTAAGCATCACAATTGTCTAGACCAGAGGTAATCATATTCATGAGACGTTAAAATGTACTTGCCTACCCTTTCATCCTAAACGGCATTACTTTATGTTGGTCAAGTCCACCTAGAGTCACGAATGCCTAAATTTCCTCTGTTCTTTCCGCTATTGGAATTTGTCATAACCCTTTCAGAAGGTCAAATTTGGTGACATGTTTGGCATTCCAGATTTTATCAATACAGTCATGGATTCTTGGTAATGGGAATGAATCTGTTTTTGTCAAAATATTCACCTGTCTATAATCAGTACACATACGGAAAGTTTTATCTTGTTTTGGAACAAGTATGCATGGTGAACTTCAATCACTTTTACTGGGCTCTAAAAAATCATTCTCCAGCGAATATTGAATTTCTTTTTTGAAGTATTCGTGTTTGAGAGGGTTCATCCAGCACGGGTGTTGTTTGACAGGTTTGGAATTTAAAATTTAATTGTCATGGAAAATCCTGTAGGAACATATGGAAATAAGTGTTCATATTCAAATAATAACTGTTTAAGTTCATTTTTGCTTGCTCTTGCAAATGTGGAAGTTTCTGTGTTGCTTGTAACTGCATTTGCATCTGTTTTTCTCTTTCCTCACTCTCCTTTCGCAACTCCATTCGTCTTACTTACATCTCTTTCTGAAACTGCATTCGTCTTGCTTCCATCTCTCTTTCCATTTGTGTCTTTTCGATCTGAGACTGAACATGTTTTATCTCTAATTCCAACTTTTTTTAAGCTGTACTTTCATTTTCAAAATTTCCAACCACTCCTGAGTAAAATTCAAAGAAATTCTCTACTTTTGATGATATTTCAGAAAAAGCTTGCCGATTTCACTAAAAACATAAAATAAAATAAGGGAATTCAAATTTAAAAAAAAACAACAAAGTTTTATGAATTATTTTATCCAAAATTCAAAATTATCCATAGGACAAGCTCCCCAATTTCTTATGTCACGTGTTTAGGCTCGAATAAACAGTAACACTAGAAAGAGTGAAAACAACAAGCTTTGAAAAATAAAAAAAATTATTTCCCTGGAAAATTCTGTAAAAATGAAACAAAAATATGAACTTTTACGGTTTTAAGAATCAAATCCAAAAATAATCAAGAATAATATTTTTGAATTCCTAATTACAAAATGTTCTACAGATTTCAAGTTCGAACCCCGACGGAGAATGCAAGATGGAAGACGATGACGTATGATGTAACCTGTGGTGTTGAAATCTACAGTTTCTTGTAGAAACAAGAATTATCACTCCGGTTGTAGAAAGCTGAATGAATTTTTTTTTTTATAAGAACTGTCTTTGATTAAGAATCTCACATGAGCACATGTATTTTTCGGGAAAAAAGAATTAAGCCTTTTGAATCCGAGTAATTTGAAATAACCCCAAACAGCACAACATACAACTTCCAGTGTAACAGCCCAACTTCAACTGAGAATAATTCTCCAAAACATAGGTTATATCGCCTTCTAAAACGTAAACAGGGGTCATATTCTCATGTTCTCGAAGCTCGTAGAAATTATGTACTTGTTAAAGATCACATCAACCCAGTGTGGCCCTGACTAAAACCAATCATTTTACTCTAATAAATAAAAAATAAATTGTTTACATCTTAAACACGAAGTCCCATCATGACCTCGACATCAACCAATGATTTTAAAATAAAAATATAGCTTGCTTGCGTGGTTCTACAAATTTTGAATCAAGATCAGGATGTAGATCAATACCTGGTGTTTATAAAACGATCAGTCAAGGTCAAACTATTTTCTTAAAAAAGTATCATCTCTAGTGAATAAATTTACATTACAATAGCATGTAATATAAAATATAAATAAATTTAAAACTGAAAAACAATTAAATTGAAATAAATATATATTAAATCAGATATAATTAAATCAAATATACATAACACTGACCCATATAGGTAAATTACAGCTGTTGTGCAATTGTCAAATTTTGCATCACGGAAGGTATCACCAGCTTCATAACTATGAAAGTTTATATCCAAGTCGTGGCTGAGCGTTTGAACTGTTTCTGGAGGGACACCATGAGAGTCTTTGAAGGGGAATTGATACGGAAATAACAGCATTATTTTGACGGTTATTTACAGCGGAATTTAATCAGTTGTTGGAACTTGATTATAAAGATTTGTTTGAACTGTTTCTGGAGGGACACTATGAGAGTCTTTGAAGGGGAATTGATATGGAAATGACAGCATTATTTTGACGGTTATTTACAGCGGAATTTAATCAGTTGTTGGAACTTGATTATAAAGATTTGTTAAAGAGAATTCTACTCGTTTCCATTAGTATGCCAAGTGAGGCCACGGCATAGTTATTCGTGTTTGTTCAAGTGTAACCAAGAAACTTGAAGGTAAAGTAGGTCCAGCATCGCTTGAGCATATTAAAATACGGAATCAGAAATAGACAGATTCGTTTTTCTACTTTTCGGATTTCACGGTAAAATTCTGGCCATTCTTGGGTAGAAAATTGACAGGTGTATAATAAAAGGAATTACTTCACGAGCGAAGTGGAAAACTTTGTATTGAGGAAAATAGTGCAGCCTCGAATGCCAATTCAAATGGCTTCCATTTCACTCGTAAAATATTTTCTATACCTCCTCAACAAAAGGTAGATTTTGTTTTAACTATAAATATTAAGGCAAAACCCGTCAATTTCCCTGGATATCTTTATTCACTCTGCTCCAGTGTTATTAACAACTGCATTGTTACATTATTAAATAAAAATTCCAAAATTTGACAATAATTTTAAGACTAACATTTTACAACTTAGCTTTTAGATATAATGCTTCAAATTGTGTATTTTGTGGAGAGAAAAAAAAAGACTGTTTACAAACGATAATGACGAGATTTTTTAAGATATTTGTGATAATGACATTTATTTTGCACGGACTGATATAGTAGAAAAATGTTAAGCGAGTGGTGGTGGTTTGTTGTAGAATCATCACAGAGCGGCCACATCAAACATATTTTAGAGCGTAACATCTTTAAGCAAAACATTTTAATGATTGTTAGCTTACTTGTATGGATTTTGATTCTCTATTTTTTTTATATATACTACTGGAATCAAACGTAATTGTTTTACTTTGTCATGCTTGCAGTTTACACCGATAGCCCGATTTCTCCTTTGTTCAAATTTACTATTATATTTAATCAAGAGGATTTTCCCTGAAAATGAGCCCGTTTATCGTAGAGAGTAAAATGTGTACAATGCTGTATGGATAAAATGTGTACAATGCTCTATGGGTAAAATGTGTACAATGCTCTATGGGTAAAATAATCCTAATTTGCATTATTCATGAGGAAAACTGATTTTGTACAAAAGTTTATCCTCGAAACATAGTTTTTTTTGGGGGTTCGGAGATCGGTTTTAGTCATTTTTTTTTTCTTAATAGATAAATGTGTGCTTGAAGGTCTACAGTCTTCACACATTTTTGATGTGTTCATCCTGATGAATTAGAGTGAAGAAGAAGAAGAAGAAAATAGTCCTAAATATGGAAATACCGATTTGAAAAACATATATTTCATAAAGAGGTTTTAAAAAAAAAAGTCGTTCGAAAAGAGTTAATGCCACCGTGGAAAGGTACCCTTTTTCTCCCATTGATATATTTCAGTATCTCATTATGAGATATGTAATCAAAACTGGTTCTTTTAATTTCTCATGCAGTCATTATTTCACCAAATACAACTCTATGGTCTTAAGCTAAGTAACAGAAAAGAACGAACATCAACAAATTGTGTAAAATTCAACAAATACTTTATTTCGGTAGAATACAAAGTGAAAATTTTAAACAGAATAGACAGTATTAGGAATGAAATCCCAAACAGTACAAAAAGTTATATCACCAGTCCCAATGAATAAAGTTCCAATTAAATTCCAGTGGTGTTCGAAATAAGATCAAGCTCTGAAGGTGTTTATGTGCATGTGGTCTTGAATGTATTAATGTACCAGTGTACTGAAGTGTGATGATTTGCTAACAGTCTTCTAATCAATCACTGCTAACAGTCTTCCAATCAATCACAATGATATAATCCAAGATGTTCTTGTCTGAATTCACTATAATTCCGAATTAACGTTTCTGTCAAAGAATATTATTGAACACTTTGTAATTACAGAGAATAATAATCTAGACAAATAACTGCACCCAAATTAAAAATCTGAACACAACAATACAAATGATTCCGCTTATGATGTTATCGCAAGAATGAATAATTTTTTCAAGCAAACAAGATTATACAAAAATAAGGCTCATGATTAGAGAGTCAGGTTCTAGGTCCAAAGTTCATTTATATAAAATTTTTAAGTTGCAAACAGATAAAATCTGTTACTAAAATTATAACAAAAAACATGGTAAACATCAAGTACAACATATTCTTAATGGGGGGAATTCCAATATCCTAGATCCAGACTAAAAATAAACATGTGTACCTTATTAATAATATCCTAATATTGAACCCACACTCCTAGAGAAATAATAATTATGTATTATTTGTTTAAAAAATAAAAACATCATCATAGTCTCTAGTCAGGTACACAGTGAACTTGATTTTGGGCAAACCAAGTCCAAAATACAATTAGAGATAACCAATAATCATCGAGAAAAAAAAGTAACAAATACAAATTAAATATACATAACATCCACGCAAAGTCATTTTCCTTTTCTATATGAACATGATAGTTTGCTACAGAATGACATTATTATCATTATTATTATTATTATTATCATTATTATTATTATTATTATTATTATTATTATTATTATTATTATTATTATTATTATTATTTTCAGGGACTTTTTGTTTTCAATAATAAACATTAACTTCTATCGGCTAATTTTTTTTTAAACCCCCACAAATAACATATTTTAGCAGTTGAGGTGAGACTGAATAGTTGCTGATGTTCAAAACTCGCGAACCACCGACTATTGGTCGGACGCTCCGCCAGCTACGTTATCCCTACCCCCAATTGTTCATGGAAATTTATTTAAATTAATATGCACTATAATTTTATATGCAGACACGTTTTAGTGTTTGACTGATTGACGGTTACTGAACGATGCAAAGGTGACAATTTTCAGGCCCTAGTTTCACTAAATATCTCTTCCTCGGATACAGATATTGTAATACTTGACCTGTTGCTTGGTAACAATTAATTTATCGCTATTCAGTAGGCATCAAGGTTTAAAATACAGTCATATTATCTTAAATTCTTATTTCTTTTAATAAAAAAAACCTGTTTTATCTTTGAGGAAATTTTGAGGACTTTCTCAAATTTGAGAAACTCATCAACTCTTTCGTCCAGAGTAAAAATGTTTCCAGGTTACAGTATTAAACATAAAGAGTAATTCTGACCCTTTCTATTAAGTTAACATCTTTGAAAATTCTCGATGTCGTCTAGAAGTATCAAAAGGAAGATACTATAAAATCTAAATTTAATGAGAAAGTTTGAAAAAGTTTGTGAAACCGGGACTAGGAGACCCTCTCTATACAGAAAACGTGTCTTAGAGGACAAATGTTCGTGTTCGTTGATCGTAGCTGACTTGGCCTCCATGACTTCAGCTTTTTATAAATATGCGTATCATCTTCCAGCAATGTTCCATCCGTCAACCTATGTGTCATTATACTTTTAAAGACTGGGTTCAGGAATATCTTATTTACTGTTAAATGGAGATAAATATTAAAAACATCTGCAACTGAGTATCAATAGAATATAGCTTTCTTTCAAATCTGCGTCAGCTATGTCATTCAATATCACCATGGTTATTTTATTACCCACTAAGCACGTGATCAATAATCCACTTATGTAAAGTCAACAAACGGCATTGGGAGCTGTTGGTGTCAAACTCTCTTTGGTGTTCTATAGTACCGCAGATACTCGTATATATACCAATTTATGCATTTGAAAAAACCTGTCCAGCATTGCATTAAACGTCATTTATTATACAGTTTTTATGTGTGAAGCATGAACTAATTCTTTTAGATTCGCGCTGCACTATCAACATATTATTTATTCTAGTACAACTGACATAATTTTTATAAGCTTGGTCCCATGATAAAATTTATTCGGATATTAACTCTTGAGCTAGGGAATAGAGCAACAGGTAGTACATCTGATGAATGTATATGAACAGGTTGTATAATTCCCGTAGCGAATCAATGAGTTTGATTTTTCTCCCATTGATCTATGCTAACAAATTGACATTTATACAACGTGAGAACTAATACAGCATTGAAAACATGTTCGATTTGTAGCTATTCATAATAATTACATATATGACACAGATAATAACTAATATAAGTTTCGATTTTATTATATTGCTATGTGACCATTATATATTACTTACATTGTGTGTATTGATTGCTATAGAAAGGTTTTTGGGTTAAATTGAACTTACAGTTGACGTCCAGTAGTATTTATTCTCCTTCTTCTTCTGCTTGGCTTTAGCGACACATTTAATGCATTACTGGCTGTATCGTGCCCTAGAAAAGAGAACTAACGCCTTTCCCATGTTCACACTGAGGCTACCGACACAGAGTGGCTTGGGCGATTGTCGAACCCACGATCCTTGGATTACTTGTCCGGAGCTTTTCTGACTGAACTAGTCCAAACCACACTCACACTGGAACAAAGGTCAGTCCATTTTTTTCTGCCTCGACCGCCCTCCTATTAGTAGAGAAAACAAGCTGACTGAATCTCTCTTTTTGGAGCAGTTTCCGAATCTCCTGGAGTATGGAAATTCGATAGGTGGCAACCTGATTATTCTTGGAGATTTTAACTTTCACTTTGACGGTCCCGAAAACCCGAACACATAAAAACTCATAGATTCCATTAATGTTTTCAACCTCAAACAGTCAGTTAACCAACCCACCCATAAACATGGTCACATTTTAGACTGGATTCTTCAAAGACCTGATGATAATATTTTACGGTCCTCCTTGGTATCCACGAACTTGCATCCGATCACCCCTGCATTGTATGCCATCTTGACGCATCAGTCCCTAACCCTCCACCTTTATTTGCTACTAAGAGAAACCTCCGTATGATAAATAGAACCAAACTAATGCATGACATCCAAACAAACCTAACAACTTGTTTACCTCCTACAGCAGAACAACTCGATAACTGCCTGCGTTCATTGCTCGACAAACATTTCCCAGCCACCAAGCGCAGAGTATCAATTCAAAAGTGCTCTCCATGGTATGGCAGTGTTAGGGACCAACTTCGCACTGCTAAAAGAGACCGCCGTAAAGCGGAGAGGCTTTGGCTTTCCAACAGACTCACTGTTCATAAGCAAATCTATGAAGCCGCCAAGAAGAACGTACAAACATAATCCATGCAGCGAAATCAGCCAACTACAGTACTAAGATCATGGAAAGTTCCAGCTGCAAAGAGCTCTTCGAGATTACTAACAAGCTAATGTCAAGGAACAAATCTACACCACTTCCAACTACCTTCTCTCCAGTCCACCTTCCGGACCTGTTTGCAAATTTCTTCCGTGACAAAGTACAAACGATTAGAGATAAGCTTGGCAACACAATTTCATTTGACTCGTCGTCACCATACAGTTGGGATACATAATTTGAGCGGCAACCATTAGCAACATTTGAACCTGTCTATATGAATTAGTACGTACAATCGTAACGAAGAGTGCACCAAAGTCATGTGAACTTGATCCAGTTCCAACATCACTGCTGTTTGAGTGCTTAGATCCAGTATTGCTTTCACTAACTAATGTTATTAATACCTCTCTCTCATTAGGGGAATTCCCATAATTTTTCAAAACTGCCATTGTAAAGCATCTGCTGAAAAAAAAAAAAACAACACTCGATTATAACGATTTAAAGAATTACCTCCCAGTTTCTAATCTCCCGTTCATATAAAAAATCTTAGAAAAAGTTGTTCTATCCCAACTTGTATCTCATCTGAATTCAAACAGTCTTTTTAGCAATGTACAGTCTGCATATCGCCCTTGCCACTTTACCGAAACTACTCTTCTAAAAGTAGTTAATGATATTCTCTCTGTTTTGGATAGCGGAAAGATTACAGTCCTCACCTTCCTTGATTGGTCTGCAGCGTTTGACACAATAGACCATGATATATTACTTCACCGTCTCCAGCATGTATTTGGCATTCACGATACAGCCTTACTGTGGTTCAAGTCCTACTTGGTCAACGGGACACAAATTGTGTCCGCAAATGGAATACACTCAAGCCCAGTAGATCTATGTTGTGGTGTTTCACAGGGGTGTGTTTTTGGACCTGTTCTCTTCATTTTATACACTCAGCCGCTCTCAAGTGTCATAGATCATCATCCAGTGTCTCACCAATTGTACGCTGACGACACCCAAATACACAAATCTAGCCACCCAACTAAAGTTGATGCTACCATCCAAGGTGTAGAGAGGTGCATTTCTGATGTGAAATTATGGATGACATGTAAGAAGCTGCAGGTGAATGATGCTAAAACTTTCTCATTCACATCCTTTACCTCAAACAATAAATATCAGCAACAACAACATTAAATTCACGCGGTCAGTACGAAACCTAGGTGTTACTCTAGACAGTACTCTCACATTGCACCAACATGTCATGAACATATGCAAAGCTGCATATCTTGAGCGGAGACGCATCAGCTCCATTCGCAAATATCTTTCAGTTGATGCCACTAAAACACTCGTGTGTTCATTAGTACTTTCAAGACTGGACTATTGTAACTCAATTCTGTCTGGTTCATCTCAATATCTACTCCAGAAACTTCAAAAAGTTCAAAACACAGCTGCTTGGATCATACTTAGAGTACCACGATTAGAGCACACATCCCCTCTGCTCTGTACTCTACACTGGCTACCCATTCGATCCAGAATCAAGCACAAAATTTGTTCGCTGTGCTACATTTCACTATCGGACTCCAGCCCAACATATCTATCCGACCTCACCCATGTGTACACACCAGCAAGATACATACGCTCAGCTTCTGACAATCGTATACTCATTATTCCCACTATGAAAACGAAGTCATATGGACAACGTCCTTTTGCATACTAGGGTCCAGCAACGTGGACCGAATTGCCAACTGAACTTAGACACAAAGACAGTGATCCCATTCAAGAGTGCTCTTAAAACTCACATATTTCGACTGCAAGAACAAACTTAAAGACCTAATAATGTTTCCTACCATAAATATTTTCAGCATGTTTTTATGTCTTCTAATTTCATGGTGTTTGTTTTTTGTAATCATATCATTATATTTTTTTTAATGTTATAGGTGTTGTCTAATGCTGTAAAGCGCTTAGAGCTTCTAAAGATTAGGCGCTATACAAAGTCCTCTTTATTATTATTATTATGCACACACACATACACATACATACATACATACATACATACATACATACATACATACATACATACATACATACAGTGTGCATGGAGAGGTCGGATACATTAAATGCAGACAATGAATGCTAGAAATACAGACGATTGAATTAATAGGTAACAACGATTTAGAAACCGATACTAAACTGGTGATAATAACGACCTTTTCAACGGCGCATTTATCACTCGGACATGATCTGGAGGAATAGCCCAATACCCACGTTGTCTCCTCTGAGTGTCGGCTTTATGACCATAATCATCGTCACTAACACCACCATAATCACCACCATCGCAATTTATTAGGTAATTTCCAGTCATCGCATCAACAGTTGTCTTTAATTTAAAAAACAAATTCAGGAAAGTATAGAATCTGAGTAATTGCTGTTTTGTCTTTCTTGTCTTGCCATAAATTTAGGAATGAATATGTTCATAGCCATGATTGGTTTGTGTGTTTATTGCATAACAACTCTTGAGAGGCGATTGGAGTCAATGCTTGCTCAATGACACAGCGTGGTAGCTAGGGCTGATCCAGTGGTAGGATTCGAAACCAAGCTCATATGGTACGGCATGCTGACCTTTGAAACCACGGAGAGGGCTCATAGCCATTTAACTGTTGTGCAACATGCTAAGGAGAGATTTATTTTGAAATGCATGTCCTAGCTTTTTTCCTTAGATATTTTCGTGAATCTGGTTCACACTTACCAAAAATACTAGACTTGCATGGTTTTTAACACAAGATGAATGATCATTTTAAGAACTGTCCTTGTTCATGGGCAGAGAGTGCTAGCGCATGAATTTTTTGGGTGGGTGGGTGGAGATATTGCCTTTTAATATTAATGGGCGGAGAGTGCTAAGGAATGAAAATTTGTTTGGAGAAACTGCCTTTTAATGTCCATGAGCGGAGAGTGCTAAGGGATGAACACATTTTTTTTTCTCGAGAAACTGCGTTTAAATGTTCATGTGGGGAGTGTGCTAAGGGATCAATATTTTTTTGTGAAAAACTGCTTTTAATTTTCATGGACTGAGAGTTGCTAAGGGATGAAAAATTTAGTTGAAGACACTGACTGTTACATAATAGTAGCGAGATTATACAATAAAATACAACTGAGGGTAAACTGGAGACAAAGGTGGCATCATTCATTTATCAGAGTCCGTGTCATTTGCATTTTCATTTGCGTGTTATTCAGTCGCTTTTAGAATATAAGGGAACATTTCGAAAGTGCCCTTTAATTTTCTTCAGTTTTATTATTTCTAGCATTTGCCATACTTCGCAAAAGATGAAAACTATACATTTACATGAGTGTATTTTACAAATGCAAAACAACCTTAAGGTAGAAAAGAACGCAAATATCGTAAGAACAACGTCACATCTAACCCTGCCACCAAGAATCAATAAATTATCACTAAAGTATTAACAAGATAAGTTACACTCAGGTTACACTACGCAATATATAGTGCAAAATATTAGAATCTCACTTTCCATGCGTGTACAACAGCCATGGACGATATAATCCCCCCCCCCCAGTAATCGCAGTTTAACTCAGATTGACACCATTATTACATTATTAAAGTAATTACTTCAATGGAATAAATTAATGTTGAAACTTGATTACATAGATATTGATTTAATTGGAAAGACAGGTTATAAATTGCTATATATATATGGAACACGAACTAACCTCTAATAAGCTCATTGGTTTACTTATGTTACTTTTCTCTTCCTTAAAAAGGAAAGAACAATACGCACATCGAGTAAAGTTAGTTTTGAATTTAACGAAATTTTGATAAAATATAAATCAGTTTAGATGGGATTCTAAAAACAACAAGTTTCTCAGAACACAATCATTCTTTAAACTTTGGTACATTGTTTGGGTAGTAGTTGCTTTCTTTGTTGCTATATTCAATGAGATAATAAAATTCATCCTTCACACTTCTGCATGTAAAGCGTACACAGTCTTTCATATATAGGTAAATGTTCCCATCTTCTAAACGGTAATTACATGTTCGAAATTTTGTCATATTTGCTCTATATTTTAAACAAAGAATTTGTTTAATTTTAATTCCGTTTTAAAAATTCTATATGTATTAGATTTTGTCGAGTTAGTAATGGGTGATTCCCATTTTTGTATAAACTGATCGTGAAGTCTTTCCTTATATATGTTATTTAACCAGCATTTGTTGGGAATGTTTTGATCAGCCCAAATAAATTTAAACTAAGTTTCCGATAGGATTTTTGAATGCCCTCAGCCAGTCTGCTTCTTCCTAGACCATTATTTTTATCAGAAAGATGATAATAAATAATTCCGTTTTTTTTTTACGATTAATGAGATTTACCCATATGCCAACCATTCTCCTTTGTATTTGTAAGTGTAACGGGGTTCTACCAAGTTCACCACAAAGCATATACTTGGGGATCGATTTAAAAAAAAAACAAACTTTTATCTATATATTTTAGAAAACCTAAATTAACGCCTCCATCATATATAATCTTTACAAACCCCAGATATCAGGTACGTATGTGAGAATTGGGACTATTGTCGTATCAAAACGTTTAAGCTGACAGTCAACAGACAAGTTCAGGTCTAATATTATTTTCTTAAGAAGGCATATCTCTTTCCTGGCTTGACTAATTAGGTTCTGAATTCCCAGCAAATATCTACCATTCTCCATTAGGGTCAGCCCTATATATATATATATATATATATATATATATATATATATATATATATATATATATATATATATATATATATATATATATATATATATATATATATATATATATATATATATATATATTGACAATTTCAAGTTCCGAATCTCTTAACTTGAACTTCACATTTTTCTGTTTCTTCACTCCAAAAAAAATCACAATTTTTCTTTTGCTTTTGTTAAAGATAAGTTTATATTTTCGGAAATAATTCAAGAATACTTAAAAGTTATTGGCATATTTCTTCGGTATCTGAAAATACAACGGTAGCGTCTGCATATAGTAATACAAATAATTTAAAATATCTCACTATAATTCCATCTACTAAACCAACTTTAATGCTCTTACAATTCGAGTTCAAAAAGTGATTCTCAGTGTAATTTAGATACAGGGCAAACAATTCCGGAGAAAATTCTCACCTTGTCTAACTCCTTGACTGCAAGTAAATATACCTGATTTATTTCTATTATTCAATATACAAGACTTTACTTCCTTATACACATTCATTATCACCGTGAGTATTTTCCATTCATACCAGTGTCGGTTAGTTTTCTCCATAAGCCAACTCCCCATGCCCTGTCGAAAACCTGTGAAAAATCCACAAAAGTGCATAACACTGGTTTATATCTTCGGTTGAAAAGATCTATTAAGGAATACAATACAACAATATTATCAGTTGTAGAGTATCTTTTATGAAAACTTGCCTGGGTTTCAGATAGTAAATTGTTTTCTTCTAGAAAAAGCGAAATTCTATCGTTACGAACCGTGATAAATACCGAGCAGAGGTTTCTGGAACAACACTAATATTTAAAATCAGGTTAAAAAGCTTACAAAAACCGGAAGAAAAACGTCTGTACATTTCAAGTATTCATTCAATATGGATTCTTCACCGGGTGACTTAATAGATTTAAAATTTCTCAGTACTCTGATTATGTTCTCTGAAGAGATTGATTCGTTTAGTACTGTGTAGTGTTTGATATTTAATGGTTCCTCATGTGCATCTGTCTCGTCGTTATTTTCATCGGAAGAGCTTAAGATACTCATTAATTGTGTTAATTTCGATAGGTATGTCATCATATGCTTTAGTCAAGTTGTTTAATTTAGACCAGTGTTGTTTTGAATTTGTTCATTGCACGTTTCTTAGCTTATCTTGAGTTTTCTTCCTATGAAGGTTTGACAATTTCTTATTGTCTTCTTTTAATTTCTACTGCCAGAAAACTCGCCATTCTTTTGGGGGTGTTTAGTTGAGATTGAATTTTTTTTAGCAGTATGATATTGTATGATATTGTATTCTAGCTAGCTTACATTCTTTCCCCAAAATGGTTTGCTACGTACTTTATTATGGTAAATTTGCTTACTGTTCCTATTTGCAAATATATTTTTTAATTAGTGCTATTTAAAAGAATTGTTGCAATTTCGTCAGAAATCTCATGTACCTTTTGTTTATATCGATATCACTGGACAACAAATTTTTACAAAAGTCATGTTACTGAAATAAAATTAGTCAATTCTTATCAATTTTTATGTGCTGAACACGAATATGACAGTCAAATTGCAAAATTGGCTCTAGTTTTTTTGTAATCTGCAAGAAATTAATGTTTACATAACGAAATGCATTCCAATAGTAAAAGGTCAACTGTAATAGCCTACCTATAAAAAAATCAAGTTATTGACTACATCTTAGATTTCTTCGCCTGTCTCTTGTACAGCTGTTCGGGAGCATCTCTGAGGAGTGTCCAGCAGTAGTCAGCCAGCATTGTAGTGGACCATTTTCCCTGGTATCTTTGTTCCATTGTTGCGATATCTTGATGAAAACATTCGCCGTGTTCATCACTAACAATACCACAGTTGCTAGGAAAGAAATCCAAATGGGAATGAAGGAAGTGAATCTTTAGAGACATATTGCAGCCAAGTTTCTTATACTTCATCAACATGTCTTCTACTAGTTCCTTATAGTTTTCTGCCCTAACATTTCCGAGGAAGTTTGTAGAAACTAGGCGAAAAGCATTCCATGCTTGTTTCGCGTCACCTTCCAGCAAGTTGTTGAACCGGTCATCTTTGAAAAGCTCTCGAATCTGAGGACCCACAAAAACTCCCTCTTTAATCTTTGCTTCGCTGAGTCGAGGGAATTTTTCATGCAGGTATCGGAATGCTGGCAAAGTCCGGTCAATGGCTTTCACGAAGTTCTTCATCAAACCTAGTTTGATGTGAAGGGGTGGTAGCAAGATTTTCTGAGCCTCAACCAGAGCTGGGTGTTGGATATTCTTCTCTCCAATGGCTACATTCTGCCTGTGAGTCCATTCCTTCCTCATGTAGTGCATTTCCCTTGCTCGGCTATCCCACTCGCATAAGAAACACATGTATTTTGTATATCCTTGCTGCAGTCCCATTAAAAGGGCAACTACCTTCAAATCACCACAGAGGTGCCAGCTGTACTTGTTATACTCAATGGAATTCAGTAGCTGCCTTAAGTTATCGTATGTCTCTTTCATGTGGACAGCATACGCTACTGGAATAGATGGAAGAATGTTTCCATTGTGCAAAAGCACAGCCTTGAGACTCAGTTTCGAAGAGTCCACAAATAGTCTCCATTCTTGTGGGTCATGAGTGATTTTTAAAGCATTCATGAGGCCCTCAATATCGGAACAGAATATCAGATTACTTTCCTTTCTGAAGAAAGGCTCCAATTGCTGGTGGCGCTTTCGATATGCAGTAATTGTGACATCTTCTTCTAGAAGATTCCATTGTTGGAGTCTTGATCCTAGCAATTCTGCCTTGTTCTTTGATAAGTCCAAATCACGAATCAGGTCATTTAGTTCTTCCTGTGTTATTCTGTGTGGGGTTGATGATGCACCACAGTGAAAATCTGAATCACTGCATGCTGATGGACCAGGAGAAGAACAGGTCGACTCACCTTTGTCTTCGTCAGATGAATCAAGAGAATATTCTGCTGGAGGTTCTGGAATAGGAAGTCCCTCACCATGTGGAACTGGTCTCAATGCAGACGGAATGTTTGGGTAGACTATTCTCGACTTCTTTCGCTTCGTTATTCCGCTGGAAAGAGGAGGAACCAAGCAGAAGTAACAGTCATTTAGGTGGTTGCTTGGCTCTCTCCACACCATTGGGACTGCAAACGGCATTGATGACCTTTTGCAATTCAACCACTGTGAAAGCTGTGTTGTACATGTAGCACAGCATATATGCGGAGCCCAAGGCTTGTCTTGGTCACCAACCTTGCATCCGAAGTAAAGATGATATGCCTTCTTCACTTGAGAATTGATACTTTTCTTCTGGTTGGCAAATGTCACTTCCCCACAAATATAGCAAAAATTGTCCGCGGTATTAACACACTTTCGAGGCATTACTGTTCTTTATTGTACGTAAATGGATAAAATAATAAGTTTTATGTAACAGTAGCTTGAACTGTCTCGCACAACGTCTAAAATATTTTAAATGCTGAACCTATCTGATTGGGCTTTATATAGTACACTGCTTACGTCAGCTTCAGCAGCCGCCTGGCATTAGTATAATAGGCCTACACATGTATAGTACACTGCTGACGTCAACTTACTTCAGCAGCCGCATGGCATTAGTATTGCATTGCATCAGAAAATGATGCAATCAACTGTGGATGATGTGAGCATGATGGTATTATGCAATGTTACATCATTATTCCGGATGTTGCTGCAGTCCTACTGGAGAAATTTACACAGTGAAACATAGAAAATGAGGTATATGAATATCTTCAAAACGAGAGCCAATACAAATTTTTCACGGTTATATTCGTGTTCGGCACACCAAAATACTACAGATTAGGGCCTTTTCAAGTCAGTAATGATTTCACTGTTGACCAGTGTATTCGTAGTTTCTCGCAAAATCATGCAGTTTGTTAATTAACGCTTCCAGTGAGTCTCTACTAATGTCTTGACGGCAATAGTAACGTAGGAAAATGAACTGGAATCTGACATACATGTTAAAACATCAGATAGAATTCTAGGCTAAATAAATAAATATTTAATTTGCGAGTAGTGTTTACAAAGAACAAAATCATTAAAAAAGATAAATATCAGAAGTTATAGCAAGTGTAACTTGAGCGGCGATGTGTTTGTCTTATAATAATACCTGTATCAATCTACATATTTTCCATAGTGTATATTTTGAACAACTTTCCTTTAAAAAAGGAAGTGGTCAGTCAGTTAGATTGAAAAGGTTTATGATATGGTATCACAAATTGGGAACTCGATAAGAAAAATTAAAATCATTTTAAGACAACCACAATAATTTTAAAGCATTTCACTCCACAAAAGGTCATCATAATATATATATATATATATATATATATATATATATATATATATATATATATATATATATATATATATATATATATATATATATATATATATATATATATATATGTATATATGTATATATGTATATATATATACATATGTATATATATATACATATATATATATATATATATATATATATATATATATATATATATATATATATATATATATATATATATAAGAAGATAATTTATGCATTTCACTCTAATGTATTAGAAATAATACTTTTTAATTCATTTTGAACTGTCTGCTTAATTCATTGCTTAATAGGTAAGGAGCAGACAAGCATGATCTTGTATCGGGACTCTATGAGTAGTCTATTAGCAATTAGCAAAGCAGGTACAGTCGGTCAATTATGCAACGAAGTTCTTTGTCTGCTCGGCAGAGCTACTGGCTGACCAAGCAACTGCATCCTCATCTCAATAAATAGACCTTTCTGTTTTAAAGTTCAGTTAGTTTAGCTATTGGTAAAATCTGGAATCGAGCTAGCTGAAACTAATATATAGTGTTATGTACTTGCCTAGCCCTTCTGAAGAAGAATCCCCCAAAAATATAAAACCATTCCTGTCTTAAATACACAACCTACCCTATTTCTCTTGCCTTAAATTGATAACATGACCTACTCCTTACATTATTCCACTTTAATATGAAGTTTCTTTCTTTCCTACGCTGACGATGTAGTGTGCCTGAAAAACAAAAATTATTTTAACGGATTAATTAATTCGTTTCAACGATTTAAGTTAATCATTCTAACTGACGACTAATTCGTTTAAACGGATTACTGAATCTTTATAGCGGATTAGTAAGATTGTAAGTCTTTCGAACAGATAACTAAATTTGTGTACTAAATCGAATGAGAGGATTAACTAAACTTTAGGCGTAGATGGCTATGTCGAAATTACCAAAGGAATTCTTCTGCAAAGAAATAAAGCAATGTGATGACAATGACAGTACAGACCTAGCAGAAATATAGGACAGTGATACAGCTTAAAGATGAGAAATACAATGTTCAACTTTTTTACCTTTGGGTTAACGTGGGCGTTGGGGGGTGGGATATGTCCTCAAAATAAAAAAATCATATGACTAAAGAGTAGGCTATATATTAGGCTATATATTTAACATTCGTACGAACAAACTGCCCACCAGAAATATGCCGTTTGAATGGATATACAAAAAGTTTTGACCACGGTAATTTACACGAGAAAGGCCCGATTACAGTCAGTAGGTAATACACCTGAATTCTCGACCACCAGTTAATTTAAAATAGTAAGACTATTTTGGCCTGGACTATGCCCACGCACAACAAATTAAACAAAAGATTTTGTACTTGTTAAGAAAATATTTTGTTCTGTCCGACCCCTCACTTACTGTCTAAGAACATCCAGTTGTCTACTTTTCAATATCTACACTATACCATCAACACGCTGTTGTAGCGATCAATACACACCATGCATATAACACGAGTTAGAGAGAGAAAGATCCAGTTATCTACTATTTAATACACACATTATACCCCCAACAAACGATGGGAGTGAAAAATACCCTAGTTATCTACTATCCACCATCCACACTATAGCATCAAGAAGTCTTCGGAGTGACCAATACCCAAAGATCTACTATACAGTACACGCACTATAACATCAACACGTTGCTGGAGTAACCAATACCTAGTTATCTACTATCCATCACCCACGCTATACAATTATTTTTTGGGACTGACCAATACTAGATAATTTACTCTATGTCACCCACTGCCTACCATTTACAAACCGGTGGAGAGACCAATACTCACCATATCATTAACACGCCGTTAGTTTGACCAGCAACCAATTATCTACTACCCAACACCCACACTAATGTAACAGAAAGAAGCGAAACCAACATGTTTAGTAAAACCAACAAGTTATTTATTTCTGTAAGTTACACCATGGAAATTTAAGAAGCAGTATTGTGAATTAAATGCAACATAATCCTAAATGCTCTAAATAATCCTAAATGTCCTATCACAAGTACAAAAATGTAAAATGTTCCGAATGAATTCCAAAAGTTTTGAATGTCTTGGTTCACCAAAAGCAGTGAATGTCCTGATTTACAAACAGTTTTTAATATCATTATATATCAATAGTCTTGAATATCCTGATGTACCACAACGATGTAATGGAGTATGTGTTTGTATGAGTTCTAAAGTCAATGAGCACTTTCTAATTACAATGAATGATTAAAAAAAGTCCTCTCGTATTATATCTGAATACAACTGTGAACTCATAACGAATGGATTCTAGAATATGATTTCAAGATAGGAATGCATATTTTTTAAAAACCAAATCCCTAATTATACATACTTCACTTGACCTAAGACGTGAAAGAATGTTCTTGAAAACAAATCATTCCGAACAGAAAATTCTACTAACTCATAAAAGATCAGGCATTGAGTTCATATTCTAATAAACATATTGTTTACCCCTTAAAATCATAACAAAGCCAGACATGCAAATACCCTGTCCACAATCCCCAGTCATGGAAAAAAAATTAAGCACACAATACAATTCAAATGTGCATATAGTGTCAAAAAATGATTTTTCTAAAGAAAAAAAAATATTTTCATAATTATATTTTACTCTCTCACTCTCTCTATAATTAATTGTCAAATAGTGTTTGTATTTCGATTGCACAGTAAGCCAATACCCCAGATAGAATGTTGTTTCCTTAGTTTTGCTGTTTTCAAACTTGAACAGAACAGAATTGTTTTAGCAACCGTCACAATTCTGATTTCATTCATCAATGAGACAAATTTATATCTGAACTCAATATCTCCTAGTTCGTATTTCATTCACCTGTTGTTAAAAAAAAACAAACAACAAAACGAAACAAAAACCCCACAAAAACAACAAACACCCCCCCTCCCAAACATTTGTAACATGTGAACAGACCTTGGGTACAACTAGTCAATGTACTAAAGCCAAGGTTACATAATAGCAAATGTTTGTAGAAAACTAATAAAGAGCCAAAATCTGCCTCATCATTTCAGCACACTTTCTGCCACTTGGCTAGTAAAAACGAAAAGCAGTGTTACAAAATTTCCATATGTCTATGCAGAGGCGTAGCTGGGGGGGGGGGCAGGGGGTACATATGTCCCCGGGCGCCAAGGTACAGGGGCGCCAAAATGAGGCTTACAACGTTACATTATAATAAGTAAACAAGGGTAACATTCAAAAATGTGATTAAACGGGGAGGGGGCTGGGGCGCCAATTTTATAGTTCGTCCCCGGGCGCAAAATATCATAGCTACGCCTCTGTGTCTATGTAGGTAATTTTTGCAGAGTGTCATTCCCATTTTAAATTGCCTTTGTATTCATAGTGACATCTCTATGTTAAATTTCAGTTGTACCCAAAACGCCATCTGCATCTTAAATTCCTCTTTACCCCCTGTTCCTTCCCGATGTTAAATTTCCGTTAAGCGCAATAGAGACCGATTTATATTAAGCCTATGGACATTTTTACATCACATGGCCGTTAACGACCAGACAGAGCATGCATGTTACACTTCCCACCATACAGATCCATAATGTTCTAGTCTTACATTTCCTACCAGACAGGCCATTCGTGTTACAATGTTATATTTCCCGCCAGACACACCCATACTATTGAACCTATGGACAAATCTTGAACACTTATTTCACATCTTGTCCCGAGGGACATATTACCGTTACCCATATATTAAACTCAACTTAACATAATAATTTGCATCTTGCTTCCAGAATGCCATAGAATGCAGATCCTATTGACCTTTTTAAAATAGGATTTCCCATCTTGAGGTCACACCCACATGTGTTTTTCCTATGGACACCCCCAACCCCTTCTCCCCCCCCCCCAAAAAAAAACCCCCACGATTTGACATAGGACATATTTTTAACACAGGATCTTGATTCCAGAGTGCCATATAGAATGTTAATAATATGGACGTCTTAAAGTAGTATTTCCCATCTTAAGGTCATACTCACATGTGTTTCTCCTTTGAAACGAAAACAAACAAACAAAACAAACTATTCCCCTCCCGATTTGACACAGGATTTCCCATCGTTAGGCAATATCGCCGTCATAACTACTGTTAGATTTGTAATTATTACCACTTTTTTATTATTTTTTTTCGGAAGACTTCCTATGGTAATTCTTACATATGTTATGTATGTTTAATTTAATCGTTTGTCTGTTATTTTTTATATTTTTTATTACATGTTATTGTAATGTAACATTGTTTGCTGAACTTGACCTTGTCCAAAATTGAGTTCATTTCTGCTTGACCTGTATGACTTTTTAATTTTTAAAAAATATATTTCATTTATGTAAAGAACGAATAATAACTTCATTATTCTCTATGTGTATGAGCTTATTTACCGAATTATTATTCAAGTAAACAAGAAGTGGCGAATATGTTGATCAGGATCAAGGTTTTTGTTGATTCCCACGTGAATTTTATAGGTTATTGTGTTGCAAATAAACAAGGCTCATTAGACCATTATAGGAGGTTATTTTATATTAGGTAATGGTTGTTTTTAGAAAATGTTAATTGTGATCCTGAGGTCAATCAGAGAACTATATTATTTTATGACTGTGAGGATTTTAGCAGGTGTGCTTTAATATCTAGCTATTTAAGTTGTATTATGTTGTTTCCAGTTTGGGCTGAATTTTATTTTTGTCAAATTGTTGAACTCCAGTGATTATTTTCTCTGGAAATACAAAAGTGCTCTGACAAAATTCTTAGATAAAGACATTCATTTGAATTTATACTGAATTAAAACCTAAAATAATATAAGCACTTCGCTGACCATAACAGACACGTCATCGCCTTCAATTTTGGATCTCTTTGGGACTTAGCTGAGTTTCATTCAGGACTTTTTATTACTAGGACTTGTGTCTTTTAATTCTTGGATTAATTTTGCTTTAATTCGTAATACCGTAAGTTCTTTTTTCTCATTTTTCATTTTGTATTCTAGGTAAATAAATTATTTGTTAAATTTTACAAAGTTGTTGTCCTCACTCGTTTTTGTTACTTATTTCAAGAGCATAGACTCGTAACATATTGCAGATATATGCCTACGGTTTACTAATTCTACTAAAACGATTTGCTTACTATACAAATTTATCAATCGTTTGAACGAATCTCCTGTGCATAATAACGATTTAATAATCCGTTTATCGTTGAACGAATCTCCTGTGCATAATAACAATTTAATAATCCATTTAAACGAATAAGCAATCTATTATAACGATGTCCTAATCCGTTTCGAACGATTTAGTAATCTGTACAACGATTTAATTTTTTTCAGTGGCACTCTATCGGAAGCGTACTTTCCAAACGGAGCAATACATATTGGAACAGAACAAAACATAATATTATTGATTTGGTGTCTGCTAAAAGCACATAGTCATTTTGATAATTATTGATTTTCAATACACTGTTGCATGAATTAAATAATAAATATAGGCGATACAAATCTGTGTGAACATATATCAGAGAGAGAGAGAGAGAGAGAGAGAGAGAGGTTAATCTAAATTGAAATGCATTTTACACATATTTACCTGGGTATTTAGAACTACGTGAGAGGTATAGGGGACAGATTAAGATAAAAGTCATCTTCGGTTTCATTATTTACATAAAGTTCACATTTTCTTTCATATTGTTATTTTTTATATGACGATTAGGCTCCATATTCAATAGGCGTAATGAATAAAATCTTTAATTTACCCATTTTTTAAAAAATATTATTTCTTTTGCAATGAGTAAGCATATATATCTTTAAAGAATATAATTATTTTTGTTTAGCAGTTTGAACCATAACCCAATAATACGCGCATAGCTATTTAAATAAAGTGGACAACGGCTCAATTCTCCGTATACAAACATATTGTTGGTAGAAATTTAACATCTATTAAATACTTGCAGTATTTTCTATGTACCCGTTCTGTGCTGTTTGCTTTCATAAACCCACACATTTCACAGCCATAAGACACAATTGGAGATACAAAAGAATAAAATAAATCACACAAGATTGGACATTGTAGATTGTTAGTATTATCGAGGAGTATGTTCATTGCCTTGACACCTTTTCAAGCAATAGCGACTGTAGCACGACGAAACGATAGCGTCTGTAGCACGGCGAAACGAGCCTCGGTTGGTAAAAATAATCATAGTCCTAAATAATTGAAACTATCTACAACGTCCAGAAATGCGTCTTCATTTAAAATGAAACATCGTTTATTCTAACTCTTTGATTAAAAATCATAACATAATATTTACAAATATATTTCACCTTTTACAGTATGGATGCAACTTATCTAAGGATGCTTGTAGGCCATTTGATATTTCTGAAAATAACATCGTATCAGCAGGAAACAATATAAGGTATAAAGACATTTCTTCTAAAATTATACCCGTATCTATATTTGATAAAAGGACAATTTCCAGATTAATTATATAAAGATAAAACAGAAATGGAGAGAGGCTTTCTCCTTGAAGAAGCCCAAGTGAACAATCGAAATAGTCCGAGTGTGATTCTGTTCTAATTGACCAGCGTTATTTTCTGATTGTTAAAACGTTTCGGACTTTTAAAAACGATTCCCAAACTCACGTGGATTTCCTTTATGTTAATCATGCAGTTTTTGCGCTCTTGGTCTCGGCATAACTGGATGTATTCTTTACTCTTCATTATGCAGTTCCTCCTATTTTTGTCTGATTTGAAGGGATGGTAATTAATAAAATAACTAGCACAGACAGCCCGATGATGCATATTAAAACCCCAGACACGTGCGAAGACGTCACATAATCGGTTTTAATAGTTTTTATAAATATCATAAATAAATCGTAAGACAATTTAAAGAAAGAAATGGGTTAAGGGACATCTATCTAGTACTAAATGGAAGCAAAATTAAATTTACACATGAATATGGGAACAATGAGGGAAGTCGTTTAGACAAATTTTACGAATTTAAAGAGGAATGGAGGAAATAAAATTGTGTAAAATAATATGTAACAACATTTCAGACCACAACGCGGTCGATATAATGATAAGAGTAGAGAATAATGGCAAAAAAGGAGACAAGGAAAATCAATAACTCCATATCAGATGAAGATGAATATGTAAAGAAAATAATGGCAGTATTGGAAAAATTCTCAAGCAGAGTTGACAAGTATAAACTGAAAGAATGGAAGGATTAAAAAAAAGTAACTAAGAAATATTGTGCAGCAAGGTCAATATGAAGGAAAGGGTCAGAAGTAAGAATAACAGTACCATTAAAAAAAAAAACGTGCAAGCCACAGAACCAGAAAAATGCCATACTTAGCGAGGTCTGTACATACTGTAAATAATTCAGAATATTCCAGTACATACAATCAACAAATACTGTAAATAACTGTATACATCTCAAAATATTCCAGTACATACAATCAACAAATACTGTAAATAACTATATACATCTCAAAATATTCCAGTACATACAATCAACAAATACTGTGAAGATATAAAGTTTAGACAAATAACCGTAGAGTAAAAACGCAATGTGTCATACACATTTCAGCTGAAGAAATCAAACAGGCAATTAATTAACTAAATAAAGCTAAATCGCCAGGGTCAGATGGGTTTTTCTCCGACTTCTACATTAAATTCCAATAGTTATTTTCACCAGTTTTAGAATTTGCTTTTAATAATATTTCTATAAACCAAGAATTAACTAAGCATATTAATTGTTTTTTTTTTTCTTCTCGCAAATAGATTAAAATACTATACACCAATATAACTTCAGCAGTTCAAAATTATGGAGCTAGAAGCCAAAATTGTAGAATAGCCATGGAAAATCCCACTGGACGAATCTATGATAGGATATTCACCAGACCTGCATGTCCTGCTCAGTGACTACCCATTAGCATCGAGGTCTTTGAATGTGACGGAACAGCATCTTGGCAACTACCAAAAGGCATTGGTAAGCAAACGGGGGGTGGGGGGTGGGGCAAATTAGTTAGACCCCAATCTGCTCAATAAGAACATTTTATGGCCGATAAAATATTAAGAAATTGAGAAGAGCTTGGGGTGAAATTTACAAAAGTGCACAAGCTCCAACCGATAAGCAGCGTGGATGGCTCTGTACATAGAAATGGACACATATTGCGGGTCAAAGCCAAAAACAAGCTTCAAAACATAACTATGTCAGCTACTGAACAACAGCATTAGGACCATAATGACATTGGCGAGGCTTGTCTGAGACAAGGGCGCTCTAAAACGGCTTATGCTCGATCCAGCGTTAAAACTGCGCAAAATATTTGAAGAAATTCTGGTAGTCGTCCACAGCGTCAAGACAGGCTTTAAGCTAAATAGGCCAAGCTTTTGATGTACACATTCTTCTACTGATGGTCAAGCAACGCTAGGCGCGCCTGCTGTACACTAGCACATACAGCCTGATGATGCATACTGAAACCCCAGACACTTGCGTAAACATCACAGAAAGCCTTCTACGACACGGGTGGCTATCCCAAAGACATATCCATCCAGCCACACAATTAAACAATTGTTGGCGTGCTCAAAGGGTAAGATCTTTCATAATGAACGCGTTGCCGACATCCTCCAAGTCTATTTGGCTCATGCTGACTGCATCTTTAAAAGGTAGTTGAAAAGCATGGTATAGCCAATATCTAGCCAGCCTACTATAAGGCCATAGTAAATCACGTTGACTAGGTCCTTGGGGTATGGTGGAACTGCCATGTAGCTTTACTTATCAACATTACATTATTCCAGATAAAATGGGCGAAACTTTATTGGAGCTGGTGGGGCCGGGGGTGGAGCCTTGGTAGTGCGCGTTTTGGCAAAGGCTGCCCCATGCGGGACGCAAGGAACAGTGTTGAAAATCACAGTCACACAAAGAAAAAACCGAGGATAAAATAAAAAGTGGCGCAGATGCTTTGGTTAAAATATTGTTTTCACCAGTTTCAGCTTCAAAGCGCGCTCATCTCAAATTTTTCCTTGGGTCTAACCTTGGCAGAGGATGAGTATACGACTGATTTCGCATCGTCTAACTCCTGCATTGTTACCACATTCCAAGTATTTCTTTTCGAGCTGCATTCAAATCGGACAAAGCTTTGCCTGCAACCACCTTTCCTGAAATTTTGCATGTTGGCTCATTTAATCTCCATTGTCACATCTTCCACAGGAACCTTTTCAGCAACATCATCACGAACCTTTTCAGGAGCCATCTCAGGATAGCTGGGGTGGCCACCACACTAGCTTGTGCAGGTACCATCGGAAGTCACACTATTAAAATGTGTATTCGCTGTCTTCTCGTTTGTCGCTGAAAGATTTGATGTCAACTGTAAAGATTATGTTTGTACGTGATCATGCCGGCAGCCACCGGACCTAAAAGAGGGCCTTAATTAAAATATATATAGTCGCTAATGGTTGACTGTGATCCCTCTACAAGTGGGTAATTTCTAAGGTTGGAGCCCATCGGCTTCCTTTTTATTTTGCATTCAAAGAACTTTTGTGCCTCATCCTTCTGCTGAAAGTGCACTTGCTCTGAGGTGTACAGCTGGTTAGGGGCTCCTTCAGTATTTACCAGCACTCTGCTGACCAGAAGTTTGTAAAACAGCTAGTGTCATGTACTGAATTAAGTTATCCTGGCCGCACCAGCAAGGCTAGCGGTGAAGACTAAATTTCATTTACCACAGATCCTGTCTCTGACATGGATGAGTTTCAATCAAAGCATCAGACATTGAAAACAGTTTGGCAACCTTTTGGACCTTTCAAAGCAAGCATTGATCTTGATTTGCAACAATCCAGTTAATGACAATTGTATGCCGATTATGCAGTGGAAGGGTAGCAGAATACAGTTGGAGTATCACTGTGGTGGCCTTATTCTTCTGTACTCATTAACCTACATAATGAAGGAGTATGGGTATGAACTTTAAGAGAAAACCCTTAATACTAAAATGGCCTATGCATTGCTAGGTCTTTCTAAAGCGGACGAAAACGTGATTGGAAAAGATCATAACATCATTATCTTCAATAGACAAAAATCTTGAGAGAAAAAAAAACAGCCAGCATCAGTGTTGGAAGCAGAACCTGGCAGATGGAGAAGGGTCTATAAAAACAGGTTGCTTTGGTGACTTTACATTGTGGGAATGATGTGGCCATGTTAAATCTTCACAAAGTTTGCATGGAGTGATGAAAAATGACCATCATGAAGTGAAATGCGTCAGAAAATCAACCTCAAGCCATGGCACAAAACTCGGGATAAACAAATGACTGAAGCAGACCCTTTAGCACTTCACTGTCATGCTTAGAAACTGACTGAAAAAGGCAGCAGCTATGCATCATATGCACAATTATTTGCCCTTTCCTAAGGTTGCCTGTCACCACCATTGACTGCCTGTCTAGCCACATTGTGCATTTTATTTTCTCTATAGCTAGGGCTTTTTAAACAATCCTTTAAAACCATGCTCATACTGGGTATGAAGTAGCCACACTGTCGTTTTTGAAGGATAATCTTAAATTTGGTGCCAGTCCTATGGAAGCAGTTCAAGTCAAATACATTCCCTGCAGTTGCTCCTTCACACAATGCTTTGCTAGCCACCAACATTCTCAATGCCTGGCAATTGCAACAGTTTTTGTTTCTTTAATTGCTTGTTTTAGTTGAAGCAAAACCATTTCAGAAGTATTTCTTGCTCTTGTTTGGCACATGGTATCCCATCTGCTACACTGTCACCAAGCTTTCTGCAATCATACCAAATCTGCACATCCATAATAAAATAGGTTTTACTCCTTTTCTCATGTTTTACAAAGCAATACTCCCATATAGATAGCCTACTACATCTATCATTTTTACCTACAACAGGCCAAGCATATATAGCATGTGGCAATCACTGCATCTTTCTATATTCTAGCAACAGATTTTTGTACTGACTTTTTTTTGGCATGAGGAAAAAAGCTTCCAGCTTCATGCCAAATCACATCTGCATCAGCCATGGTGCAGTCCTCTTATTTAGTACCAGTTGGGTCTTTTTATTCCATTGCCTTTTTTTCCCAGCCATGGGAAGAAGTCCTTTTGGGCCTGCTTTTGTGCTTGGGGCAAAAAAGTATTGTAATGTCTTAACTCAAGAAAAGCTGTATTTTTACTGTTTATCCTAACGATTTGATCATGGTGGTAATCTCTTGTTCTGTTATTATGTTTTCTATGGGGTCAAAAAAGGAAATATCTATTTCCCATCTACATCTGCAGTGAATCCATCTGAATCTGACTTTTTCCATTTTCTGTCAGATAGGTCAGCTTTAGTTATAAGTAGACAGTCAAGTGATGCTCTCTATTCTTGACTAAGTTTAATATTATCTATATAAAACTATTTTGAGCTTCTCGAGTATCATCAATATCAAGCCGAGCAATTCTACTTTTAGACAATACCATATAAAGCTGTTTTTGAGCTTCTGTAATATCTATCTGATCTGGTATATACCGGTATATGTCCCATCTAAAATGATTTTCTTTACTGTTTTATTAACAATTTATGTTTTTCAACATTTAAAAGGTATGTTGACTTTTTCTCCCAAATCATACCATCCAGCCTTGGATCTTAATATAACACCTTCTATGGATTTTTTTCTATATTTCTCAAATTCTGATTTCTTTTTTCCTAAATTTGTCCTATAGTTTTCCCATCTATCCTCTAAGAATTTCTAATATTTCCTGTTCAGTTCCTTTAATATTTCTTCTCTTTTTACTTTCTTAATATAGTAACCTACAGTTTCAGATCTTATTGTAATTTTAAAATTTTCCAAAGGAATATGATCATTACAAGATACAGAAACATATATGGAGTCTTCTTATTTCCCCCCTATGTAATATTCATTTACAGTGTCAGATATACACTTTTTTTGACCAAATCAAATACACTTTTTTTGACCAAATCAATACATTTATAGTGTCAGTTATGCACTTTTTGACCAAAACAAATACACTTTTTTTGACCAAATGAATACATTTATAGTGTCAGTTATGCACTTTTTGACCAAATCAATACATTCAAGAATGGTCCTCAACAGCAGGAAATTAAATTTCTGATGTTCATTTCCCCTTGGATAATCTGAAACAGCCACACTCAAAACAATACCTCAATGGCCAGTCTTATAATCTGGTAAAATACATACATCAGGTGTATTGATATGAAAATCATCTGTTACTGGAAATCAATTTAATCTACTTTGTTTCAACTGAGATTTTTGTCTCTAGGTATGTATCTTTAAATCCTGAATGGAATTTTCCTCATTATAACCATACAAATTCACAAGTTAGGATTATTGTTATAACCATGCAAGTTCACGAGTTAGGATTATTGTTATAACCATGCGAGTTCACAAGTTAGGATTATTGTTATAACCATGCAAGTTCACAAGTTAGGATTATTGTTATAACCATGCAAGTTCACAAGTTAGGATTATTGTTATAACCATGCAAGTTCACAAGTTAGGATTATTGTTATAACCATACAATTTCACAAGTTAAGATTATTGTTATAACCATACAAATTCACAAGTTAAGATTACTGTTATAACCATACAAATTCACAAGTTAAGATTATTGTTATAACCATACAAATTCACAAGTTAGGATTATCATCATTATAACCATAAAAATTCATAAAATATTCTATTGCCACTAACTGTGTCAACTAATGGATTACATTTCTTTAAAGTGTCACATCTTTCTATGCAATCACAAATTCAGAATTATTCCTATAGAATACTGAAACCCAATGCTCTAACCAGAACAGTGAGTAGATATACAATGCATTCCCATTCAGCAACCCAGTAATTTGAATTGTTCTTTGTACAACAAGTTTCCTGGAAACACGATAGATCATTGTTTTACGCAATGTAAAATATCCATTTGTTTTACCCAATGAAAAATATCCATTTATTTAAAGACTGAATCATGTATTTTTCAAACTTTCATTAATAAATCTTTTATGTTGTTTTCCATGCAAATAGCAGAAATTTTACATAAACATTTTCTGGTACTGGAATAAATAAAGTCATTATTACACTGAATTTATCATGTCCATGGCATTCACACTCACAAAAATACAAACAGCTGTCATAAATCCAAACACGGTGTAACAGTACATGCCATAGATTTGGCTGTTAATATTTGATACAATGGATAATAAACTACAAGCAAGTAAAACCAGTCCATATGAGATAACTCTTTTATACCTATGACAGTCCTATGCAGAGCTTAACGAAATCAAACTAGTGAAACTACAAGGCACAGAAAATGTGAGTATAAATTACAATTTAATGAGGGAATTTATGAGTTGAGAATTAATCTAGAAAAGATATGACAAATTGAATTAGTGAAAAACTTGTTGATGGATTAATGAAAGGACTGACGAGAGAAGGACTGAAGTAACAAAAAGAATTGATGCCTTAACCACGGACAGAATCAACAAATTAAATGAAAAAGTAAATCCATTAATGATCAATAGATGGATGAATAGGTTGGCATGATGAATGTATCAACGAGATATGAAGCATCAAGCAAATGAGGCCAAATTAATTTTAAAAATAATAATGTAACTAATAACTCCTGCTCAAGTTTGTTTTATGTGAAGAAAAATCCAATTTACTGACAATAAATGTAAGTAACAGGACTTAAATTTCCTCAATGTCAAAACTGACACATGTTCCATATCCATTGAGCATAGGTCCAATTCAAAACAAGACTTGCAATTTATTTATCTGACAGCACAAATATTGCCCAAAATTCTGTTGCAGAATGGGAAAAATAGTTATGAATAGTTATGAAATATATGAACTGAGAACTGATTTACTGAATGATTAGATAAAATAAAGAAACAAAGTCCTATGAAACAGGTAACTTAATGATAAATGTATCAATTTACCAAATTACTGGTAGAGTGGAGAAAGGAACAGCAAAATGTAAACTCCATATACCTTTTAGGCCAACTTCATGAATTAAAATAATTGCAGATGACACTTACATAACTATTTCTCTGAGCCAATTTATCAAAATGTCAAGTTTCATCCTTTTTTCTGATTTGGTTTTACCACACACACAAAACTATTAAAGCATCATGCACTGTCAATCTCCTGATGTTTGGTCTTTATTCAGGCTCAGTATAAGGTAGGATTTTGCTATCACAATACTTTGTGAAATAATGTAGTGTACCGAATTATCTCACCTGGTTCTCTTGTCCAAGTGGCTCTGATTATTCCAAACACTTCAATCATTTGAAATTTAAAACTAATGCAAAAAACCCAAAGTAGTCCAAATGCCTGAGGCATAGGATGGTGTGATTTCTTAACCACAGTTAACTGTATCCAAGGTAATAAAAAAAACTCTTTGACCATCCACATTTATACTCAATGGTTGGATAACAAGTGTTGTAATAATAATTATTATAAAATCTGCCTACTTAAGTCAAGTGGGATAAAGTATCTTTAAATAAGTCAGGAAGGATAAAGTGTTTTAAGTCTGGATGGATGTGGTTTGTCCGTATCATAAAGTATTTCTAATTCAGTTAGGAGGGATGTAGTTTATCTCTCTCGTTTTGCTATAAAACAGCGGGAACATGTTCTTTACATATAGTGGAAGAAATTAAATAGTCCTCTTACATATTCCAGAAGAAATAGTCCTGTTATTCAATACAGAATTTTGCATATCGCTCTAGAAATATGTGTAAAATATAGTTGACCTTCTTTACCAGATATTTTCATTGGATCATCTGGCATATTAGAGCAACCAATTACTTCCATTGTCAGCCATATTTTTGTGTGTGCCATATAATGCCATTGCTGCCTTATTTGGAAATGTAAATAGATTGTAGTTAATAATTTTGTTTTTGAATAATGTATCGTAGAATATCAAAATGTGCTATAGCGAGCCTTATTTTGGAAATGAATTATTGCAAGAATCTTGTTATCTGTTATGTTGCATACATTAAACTTAGCATAATGATTCTAATATAATTTACCTGATATAAGCTTAATAATGTTGTCATTAACGAAACTTCCTAAAATAACATAACTCTACTTGGGTAGTAGAAAGTGATGACTGAAAGGATATGGATGCTAACAAGCCAAGCATTTGCTGCTACCTTAATGTCTATTCACTTTAACCTATATGATCACAATACAATCTATATTCTTTGTCACATAATATAAATCTTCTAATCTGATACAAAGCACTTTAGTAGTAGTATTAATTAAAAAGATAGAGATTTTTATTGGATTTACCAATAACACACTCAACATTTATTTAAATGGGAGTCCAGGCATTTTAAATCTACTTGGGTAGTAGATTTGAAAGACAGTCATCCTTTTTATATTTGACAATAGTTTTATTTGCTCCATTGTAAGGTACAGGATCAGATCATAGCATCAACCATGTTGAGGCTGCAACATTGTAGCTAAGGTACCCCCCAAAATTTGGGTGTAATATATAATGATTATCAATAATAATTTGACATGGTTTATTTATCTGGTCTCTCGGAGTGGGGGCAACAGCCTGCATATGGTTAAGCATCACAAAAACATCTTTTGACAATTATGGGATATAACAAAACATTTCTATCCATATACGTACTCACTAGGCACTCAGCATTAAGAGGTTAGTGTTAGGACTGGTTGGCCTGTTGTCAGGATAATGTGACTGGGTGGGAAATCATGCAACATGTGTATGGCATGATGCCCCAGTGCTAGATATCACGATAAGCCATCACACTACAGACATGGTAGCGATATGACTGAATTTGTTTTAAAGTTACATTAAAAATCCAAATCACACCCATATAGTGCATCATGAAGATCTCAACAAGAAAAGAGCTTTGAACTTGGTTTGGCATTTTATGGCACATCAACACATGAAGGTTATTTAGTGCTGAGCCAACTGTAGCAAAGTGCCTTTCCAGGGAACCACCATGGTAGCTGACCCAGGCTGATTTGCTGGTAGGATTCAAACCTGTACCCTGTTGAAACTTAGTCCAGCACACTTAACCACTAAGCCACCACAACGACAGAGTTGTGAACAATACATTTATGCAAAGAACAAGAGCAATTCATTTTTATAAGGTAGCTTTTTTATTTCTTTGATATTAATTGTACACTTTCATCTCCATATTTTAAATATAGCTTGAATGATAAGGTATTGCATCAAATACAGCATACGTAAGACAAATAAAAGTGCACATCATTAATGATCTTGCACTCACTGGGAATTTATATTAGAACATGGAACTTTTTCATCAATCAATGATCAACACATTGTTACACACACAGATATATATATATATATATATATATATATATATATATATATATATATATATATATATATATATATATATATATATATATAATATAATATAGACACCCAATAACAACCTGTAACCTATTTCTACCATGATAAAGGTATGGAATCCTTCTGCCTGCTAAGTACTAATACAACAATTCTTTGGCAATGCTTAGAAAGCTTGGTACTGGTAATAAATATGAATCAATGATGTGCCAAAGTGTCAACTAATGTTGTTTCAAAGTTTTGTTCACAAAACACTAAATTAATGTGTTAATATAGACCTAGCCTGATGAAAAACATGATCATGAAAAAAGGAAGATTTAAGAACAATTACTATTACAGAAGTATTTGCTTACCAAAATGATTCAAGGATCTGCTAGGTTCAATTCATTGATTGGGAACTTTTTTTTTCCAAACACATTTTAGTGGCAAGGACAGGAGACGTATGGTAGGTAATCCACATGGAATAAGAATATTAATGTTGAACAGGTGCAGAACATATATTAATGTATTTTAACATCTTCTCATTGTTAAGCATATGTGGATTTCTAGGGATTCCATATATATTGTACTATCAGTGCAAGGGTTGGATTTCCTCTTAAACAGAAACTAAAGCAATGTCATTTCCTAGTGACCCTTAAAACATGGCTGACAGAAACATACCCAGTGTTGGGGGGTGTTTTCTTTTAGTGTGCCACCAAGCCAAATTCTTGTAAAAACTTAATGCATTGACAGATATTTATACTATAATACCAACTGAATGTAACAAAAGCATTTAAACTGATTGATCTGGAATTTTTAATGTGCAGTGTAGAAAGCTCTTTTACTACTATGTTTACAGGCAAATGTGATGGTGGACACTTTCAAGATGCTTATTTTCATTAAAGTATTGCACAAGACATTTTTCTCCTTGGCAAATTTCGTTTCTCGGAAAAATCTACAAACTTAGGTACTTGAAGAACTTTGGAAAAAAATTTGTTTTCTAATTTTTATTGCAAAATATTTTATATAATAATACAGTGAATTCAATCAACTGTGTGAGACTACTTCGGCAGGTTAAAAGCTATTACATATTACCTCCCTTATGAAACCACTGAACATTACATGCATCTTGCCATGAGATTACATTTAATGCCAAATTCTTTTGATATAGATTCTGTGAATCTAACAATATTATTAATCATGACACACAAGACATTTTGGAATTTCTGATGGCATCATAGATTGACATGACATGATCTCATCAGTATGCATGACAGCACATTGACATGACATGATCTCATCAGTATGTATGACAGCACATTGACATGACATGATCTTTCATCAGTATGCATGACAGCACATTGACATGACATGATCTCTCATTAGTATGCATGACAGCACACTGACATGACAAGATCTCTCATCAGTATACATGACAGCACATTGACATGAAATGATCTCTCATCAGTATGCATGACAGCACCTAGGTCTCATTTGCACGCAAAAAAATATGCAGGTAGCAATTGGTTCTGTACCAGTCTTCAATTAACACTTTTTTAGACATATGAACACATTTTTAGACAACTGAAATTGCTGCAAGAAAAAACTATATGCTCCACTTACACCAGTATGTGACAATAATTTTTGTGCTTCAGTGGTATGTTAGAGAGTCAATCAGCGAATCAGGTGTCCCTACAAGGATTTTGGGTATGTATGCATCAAAATGGCTGAAATATCTTCTTAAATTAATACAATCCATGCCTTGACATGGAGCAATTATTGGCTCATTCCAAAATATCCCAGTATGTTCATGGTAATTACAGCTGAAAATTTTCCATGTTCTTGGAGTGAATGTGTTCAGTTTTTTCTTCATATTGTGCAAATAATTCTAAGCAAATGAAAACTATTTAAGTTATGAAGAAAATATTGTAGCTTATTACAAGTTCCTACACAAGAACATTTTTTTATCTCTGACCACAAACAAGAAAAAACCAATAAACAAAAAAATTGCATTATTTTATATAAATTGCAAAATTATTACAAGATTACATACAAACAACTTAACACTGAAAAATAAAATTGTAAGATGATGCTAAAGTATTCATGACAATAAAAACAACTAGGGACTTCATTTTTCTTCAAATATAAACGACAAATTTTCAGCCAATAGTTTTGGTGTAAGTAGTAAAATTTATTAAAATCATTCCTCTTAAGTCTCAAAGCTAACAAACAATAATGAAATACAACTTTAAACCATTAATATATCTACACATCAATAAAATAAACAATTCTCCATTTTTTTTAAAAAGAAAAACAAATACATATAATATAATATACAACAAGAATTCTGCAGAAGGTATGTCTCACCTGATCAGCTGAGGCATAATCCAAAAGCTCTGCAAAGTCAAGAAAAAATCTGACAGTGTAACCTACTTTACCCTGTGCTGAGTAGTAGCACTGAAGCTTACATAAATGCAAAAACTAAATGTAATTACTGGAGTCTTTTGTTTACATCCAACAAGTTTACATTTCTCTGTGTAAATAAGTAAAACTAAGATGCTATTCTATGAGGTTCACTGAAACTTACTCTTGAAGGAACTTTGAATAATTCTTCAATAAAAAATGTGACACTTAAAAGTTTAGCTGTACTCTTAGGCACAGAAAAGTTACTACATTGATTACATGGGTATGGACATACATAAAGTTAGGAGCTGGACACTCTGGATTATGGATATACAGACAGTTAGGAGCTGGACACTAGATTATGGATATACATACAGTTAGGAGCTGGACACTAGATTATGGATATAAAGTTAGGAGCTGGACACTCTAGATTATGGATACCTATAAAGTAACTAGCTGGACACTATATTATGGATATATATATAAAGTTAGCAGTTGGACACTATATTATGGATCTACATAAGTTAGGAGCTGGCCACTCTAGATTATAAACATACATAAATTTAGGTGCTGGACACACTAGATTATCAATATACAAAAAGTTAGGAGCTGGACAATCTAGATTATGGATATATATAAGTTAGGAGCTGGCCACTCTAGATTATGAACATACATAAAGTTACAAGCTGGCCACTCTAGATTATGGACATATATAAAGTTAGAAGCTGGCCACTCTAGATTATGGACATACATAAAGTTAAGAACTGGACACTCTAGATTATGGACATACATAAAGTTAGAAGCTGGCCACTCTAGATTATGGACATAAATAAAGTTAGAAGCTGGCCACTCTAGATTATGAACATACATGAAGTTAGGAAGTTGCCACTCTAGATTATGGATATACATAAAGTTAGAAGCTGGCCACTCTAGATTATGGATATACATAAAGTTTGCAGCTGGACACTCTAGATTATGGACATACATAAAGTTAGAAGCTGGCCATTCTAGATTATGGACATACATAAAGTTAGGAGCTGGCCACTCTATATTATGGATGTACATAAAGTTAGGAACTGGCCACTCTAGATTATGGACATACATAAAGTTAGGAGCTGGCCACTCTAGATTATGGACATACATAAAGTTAGGAGCTGGCCACTCTAGATTATGGACATACATAAAGTTAGGAACTGGCCACTCTAGATTATGGATATACATAACGTTAGGAACTGGCCACTCTAGATTATGGACATACATAAAGTTAGGAGCTGGCCACTCTAGATTATGGACATACATAAAGTTAGGAGCTGGCCACTCTAGATTATGGACATACATAAAGTTAGGAGCTGGCCACTCTAGATTATGGATGTACATGAAGTCAGAAGCTGGCCACTCTAGATTATGGACATACATAAAGTTAGGAGCTGGCCACTCTAGATTATGGACATACATAAAGTTAGGAGCTGGCCACTCTAGATTATGGACATACATAAAGTTAGGAACTGGCCACTCTAGATTATGGACATACATAAAGTTAGGAGCTGGACACTCTAGATAATATAGATTTTTGACAAAAAGATGGAGTCAAAGGACTAAACTTTCATAATTAAGAAGGCTGTAAAGATAATCAAATTTGATTCATACTTTAAACTTGATTAGGGGAAGACTGGATAGCTAATCATGGTTTTATCATGAAAACTATAAGTGGCATTAAAAAACATGAAAGTGTAGTTACCCATTCAAAGAGCACATAATTGAAATTTTCCTGAACAATGGAAAATATGGTGTCTGAAAAACTAGAATCATTTAAACAAATAATAAAGTTTTTAAAGCCATGTGTTTTAGCAGGTTTTGTGACCATACTAATCTTATTCTCTAAGATTTGGTATTACTGACTGCAAGTTAGCAAGCTTCAAGCTTCTTTATTCTCTGAAAAAGATATACATCTATTCCAAAACACATCTGGATAGCACAAGTCAGTGCTGAATGCCAGATTAAAATTTGAAAATTCTTTACATCATAATGGGTCACAAAAATGGGTTGTTAAGACTGTCCCATGGAAAAACAATATTATTAGGGTCAGTAAGAGGAAAAGAAATAGAAAATCTAAAAAGAGAACTCGGATAAGAAACCATTTTATAAGTTATATGATGTTCTGAATAGCATCTCAGACTTGAATCACTGAAGGTCCGATGATCTGTGTCACTGTATGAAACAAGAGAGACCTTACATGCTTGAAGAAAAATCACAGACTTTGAATGTTTAAGTTTAATGAGCTTGATGAATATCACAGAGAAGAGATGAAGCCTGACTCAGATATGTCAGAATTAATGCAGGGAGAGATTACAAAATAGCAAACTTTACAAAGTACTGACTACTGCAGAGTACTATAAATTAAATTCTAAAAATGAGAGAGAGAGAGAGAGAGAGAGAGAGAGAGACAGACAGACAGACAGAGAGACAGACAGAGTAAAGCACCACAAGTACTGAAGTTTCAACATTACCAAGATGCTGACAGAAGAATCTGGACCTGTAAAACTTTCCAAACTTACTGTAATGATGATTCTTTTTATGACAAGATGAGGAACAAAAGAGTTGGAACAAGAATTGTTTTGCACCAGAATCAATTGCTGAATTGCCATTTTAAAAGTACCTGGAATTTGTAGGAGTTAGGCTGAAGAGAACTGCAAAAAGGTATACAGGGACATGAACCAAAAGGGGATTCCTCCAACCTGATCCAAGCTTAAGCTACAAGATTCATTGTTAAAAAAGACTAGAAACTTTATAAATCATTTTTTGTCATTCTGAAGATAACCAGGTGAACCATTTACCACTTATTAAAATTCTATATGGACTTTTGCAAAGTATATGCAGTACAATATATCATTAGAGATAAATATGCACAGGAGATACTAAGTTGATTGCTAAACTAAAATATTACTTGCAAACAACAAAACAACTTTAGACAAGGCACAAAAAACTATATTGGAAAGAGAAGTCTTCTATTATAATTCTGAGCATCTTACAGTAATATTATCCCTGGTCTTCAATCAACAGAACAAATGATGTAGATGATATTTAGTGTCCAAAATCAATAGAACAAATGATGTAGATGATATTTAGTGTCCAAAATCAATAGAACAAATGATGTAGATGATATTTAGTGTCCAAAATCAATAGAACAAATGATGTAGATGATATTTAGTGTCCAAAATCAATAGAACAAATGATGTAGATGATATTTAGTGTCCAAAATCTTAAACACAACATCTTAACATTCATTGTTCACAATAATGAAACGAGCTGTCTGCTAATGTTAGCAAGATAGGAATTCCTAGCAGATCAGGTACAAGCTATAAACATAAACTAATATAGCCCTAAAACAGTAAATTATGTATAAGACTTTTAGAAAATTGAACACAGAACCATTGACATTTTGTACGATAGCACTGCCATCACCAACTGGAAATCGGTGATATCCATGTCTTGCGATTCATGTATGAGACAAAAAGATATCAACTATTCTGATAACAACAGGATCTAAAACAAAATTGAAGAATTATCAGCATGGTATTTAAACTACCATACAAAACAAACATAATATAACATTACAGTTTTCATAGATCTTTGCTTTTTTACATTTTAGGTAAATTTCCAGGAATCTCTGTATGTCACCATATTTGAATATTCCAACACCACATTCAATTTTAAATGACATTTGCAATTTAGCCATGTTCTTTATCAATAAAACTATATCAATTCATAATGATCTTATTTAATTTTAAGCATTTTACATAGATTTCCTTGCTCAAAAGTATGTCCTATTTGGGATGTTTCTTCCATCCAATGGTTCTGATTACAAAACATTCACTAACTTGTAAGAAAACAAAATTTACCCTTCAATAAAAACTGATCAATCAATTGTTTTTGCCAGCTTCTTTTCATTATTGTAATATTGGCTATGGTGTTCAAATTAAATACAATGTACTGTATTATAGGTCATGTTCTTGAAGCTGGACATGTTACCCTCTTTCCCCATACGATTCAGAAGGAATGTTGACTCCCTTACAAATGTGGACAGTGAGGAATGTAATTCTGTGCAAAATACCATAAAATCTCACTAGCTTACATGTGACAGAGTGTTTATCATGTTTAACTCTACCATGTGTAACCATCCTGGGATTCCTAAAGCTAGACCTATCAAATAACTATCTTAAATTTCTGATGTTGATGGTTTTACAGTCGTAAACTGAGTTTAATCCCAAAGTGACAATAAAGATATTAAAATAAAATTTTGACTAAAACCATCTTAAAATCCATAAGAACAAGACTGTTATCCTCATCACAATGAAAATTTTGTCAACAAATTTCTCCAAATTTAATTTTTTAAGGCACTAACCAACTCACATGAACATCAAAATGGGACAATCATGACAATGCATCTGGCAATAAAATGCGCATTAAATTCATAAATGTTGTAGAACAATGATTTAGACAATAAAATAAGCTGGTCATGACCTGCATGTCGAGCCCACCCCAGAGTTTTTAGTAAAATGGTACTATACATAGACCTATATATCCACATACTAAAATATGACTATGTCCAACTATAGCCGAGAAACTGACCATATTACGGAAGTACCCCAAAGAAAGGAAGAAAATCCCCCACTAATACTGAGGTTAATATAAGGTATAGATGGACATATGGACTGATCAAATGGACATGCAAACAGATGCCATGATAATCACTAGACTGAACTCAACAAAAAATGAATTATTATTATAGTATTGCTCATGTATAATGTATTTTGAACTGTAAACAGCAAAGACCCTGATCTATTGCAAATTATTACATGACTTCTCGATTAACTTTGCTCTTCTGGGTCAGACTGCTAAATCATTACATCAACTTCTAAATTAATGCTTTATAATGGAAACTATCAGCAGAAAAGGGGAATATGTAAACATTCATTGTTTCTCTGCCTTTTCTGTTCTTTTTCTTTTATATTCCTTTACAATGGTACAAATCTTTAAATTCATAAAACTAAAGGCTATCTTCCAGTTGAATTTTTACAAACAATTTAAGATTTTGATATAGACACCTAAAACTTTATGAACTCTATTGTTCATACTGTTAATGCAGGTAAAATAAAGAAATTAAAAGTCGTATATAATAAAAGAGATTCCTGACTTCAGCTGACACATGGCTATATCAACCCCAGAAAAATTAGCATCACCTGAGCCAACAATTCCGGTTGAAGATCATTTTTCTGAGGTTATTTAATTCTTGTACAAGCATAATCAGAAGTTAAAAACTGTGTAATGATAATGTATTATGCAACAGTGAGTCTCGGTCAATGTTCTTCATAGTTTGGGGTTCAGTGATATGAAACATACGCTATTTCATATGATAAAGTCAAGTCTATCTTAATACTCTTCATCCATTGGAGCTGAGACAAGGTTCTCCTTGTTGAGGTACCAGTACAGCATGAAGTACAACCCTACCACCAGTGTCAGGCAGGTTCCCACAATCAACAGCACATCCTACAAATGAACAATAATAATTATAATAATTTTCATTTAATGTGGCTTTTTAATTTTCATCAAGTAACCTTAGTTTTTATCAGCTATTTCAGCTCGAGTAAGCTGAGATGAGGCCAAGTACCTTACCCAAAAGTATCTGAAGCAGCATGCCAGCACTGGGGTCTGGACACTCACCAACTGAGGTATCATGTTCCTTTGAAAAATTATGATGAAATAAAGTCAACCCTTAAAAAAACCACCTGTCATATATACGCAGATTCTCACTGCTCAAATCAAATTGTTGTCATGGGATTACTTCTTTAATGAGATCATGTCTTGAGAGACCATTGTTTGCTGCCAGAAATGGTGGTTGCTCATGACAGGTTTTATGGTACTGTAAGCTCCACGCTGGCTTCCAATCCATTTCTTCTAATCAATAAATTTATTCTATAGCGCACAGTAGAAATATTTCTTCTAAAATATTTTGAAAAATGAAGACCTGGTTTACTTTATTTCAAATTATCTCACTATTCATTTTAAAATAAATTTTTGTTTTAACTGTTTCAGAAACTGTTTGAAAGAGTTTCAATAAATTATAAACTGACCTGTCAGGATGATTATTATGAGAGACAATAAGGATGGAATGGATGGGAGGTAAACCAAGTAACAGAGACTATAGTGCTAGTCGGATTTCTTGATACAGTCAAGAGGAAGGGAGATAACTCTTTTTCTTCACTATTAAAAATAAAACATCACATGAAAGGTATAAAATTCTTCCATACTGGAATAAATGCAGACACTTATCACTGTGACATTTGAAGTAAAACTTGATGATTTACAAAATGCAAGTATTCAGGCATGTCAAAATTATACAACAGGTGGACCTTTAAATGCAGTATCAAAAGTGCCATGTATTAATGCAAGTATTATTAGGAATCATGTAAAGTTGATTTAAAGTAGAATTATTCTATGTTAGCATACTTCTCATTTTTTTTTGCCCAGCATATATTCTTTACCATTTGTTTTCATACACATAATATCTTTTACATATCAAATTACCTTTACGAGGGAATCAGAATCATAGACTGTTATTGACAAGAAGATAAAATAAATCCAAAGCATGTAACATATTATAGTATTCGCACACCTGCCTATTTGTTTGTACCCTCTAACCTAATTTAAACATGAAAAGCATCAGGGATATAAAAAATAAACCAAACTTAGTCAATTCACCCACTGATTTATAATTCTAACTGGATTGTTGCCACTGTCAAATTAGTGACATTTCAAAGCAAATGGAAGCTCACAATGTAAATAATCAGTCAGACTGCTCACTGTCCACTGGTTTCTAGAAAAGCTTATTTGAGTAAAAACTGTGTTGCATGCATCCATTATCTGCAATATCTAGTTATAATAATTCTAACACAAACTGAACATATAAAAAACAGAAGAACTCTTATAAACATTTGCCCAAGGAGATGTACATGCAAAATTTACAGAATTATTGAGATTTTCAAAGATGGTGAACTAAATGACATGTGTTGCTTGAAAACATAGAATGGCCCAAGCAAATATGCTCACCATGTTCCTAAAGAAACTCCTGTTTGATTCGAAACACCAACAAGTGTTTGGGACCCCTGGTGATAATGAGGTTAGAAATTATAAATCAATGAATGAAATGACATGGTTTGTGCATATTTCATATCCATGATGCCTTCTGTTTTTAATATCCGTCAGCGGTACAAACAAATGGGATGGTGTGAGAATATACTATAATAACAATATGTCTCTTCTGTACTGCATTTTGACATCAACTAGTTATACCATTGCTTTAGCATGAATACTGTGATAACCTCCATCTATCAGTCTGTCCATAACTCTGTCTGTACCAATACTGCTGGGTGGAAATCAACCAAACTTTGTACATAGGATGCCAATGTGATGACCATCTTCACAATATATATAGTTTTGACCTTTTTGCTGGGATTCATGGGAGGGGTCAAAGGTTCAATATACAAAAGAATGCGGTTACAGTGACATTTTTAATATTTTTTACCAAAATTTACACATGCAGTCAGAATGCCAGGAAGCATTATATATGTAACAGACTTTGGATTACAACTACTGAGTCAAGCTTTTTGGGGGAATGGGGTGGGGGTGAGGTAGTAGTCCAGAGAAAGTGGAGTATAAAGCATGTGGTTTTTTCATGGCAAGCCATGGTAGTGAGTCAAACTAGTATTGTTAAGTCTTATTCTGGGACAACCCCAATTACCGTAAATCATGAAGTTTATCAAATTTAGTTATGGAGCTAGTATTGCAACAGTATTTTTTTTAAATACAAAAATGAGATACAGATTAAAACATCAGTTACTTGCTAAAATATTTTGCAAAGATACTGAATTTATTATTAAAGTGTGAGCACCTGCCATTAGTCATGATTTTGTTAGGATTGCTGGCAACAACTTCCAGGAAATTATAGAAATTAAAGACGTGCATCCTGGTACAAGCAAGGCAACATATCTTGGTGAGGTTTTCTTTATCTCCCCTGCCCAACTTTGTTAGGGGAACAATCAAATATTTGAAAATGGTGCATATATCTAACAAGTTGGTTTAATGTTATTCAAAATTTTAAAAATATGTATGTCTCAGTTCATGGGTCAAGAGATATTCTATATTATGCATAGAAACATGTTTATGTGGAATATGAGATTATGATTTGTGTTTTACTTATACACACATATGACAGAACCAGGATTTTAAAATGAGTAGACTCTCATATTTGGATTGTCTTCTAAACTAGTAGATTTTTTTATTGCCATACATTTTATGTGTTTTAATGGAAACTGAACACAAAACAAGTGCATTTTTGGGTACATATATATATATTCTCTTCATAATATAATAAACATCAAGTTTTGAATATGAATCAGATTCTGATGGAAAAATGTTAAATAATAATAACTCATTAGGAATCAGTATATTGTCAATTAATTAAAAATGTTAGAATTATTTATCTTCTAGATCAGTTCAAAGATTTTATTTAATAAAATCCAAAAGCATTTTAATTTCCTAAGATCACTGTCTGGTGACTGCAGATGACATTCACTGTGATTATTTTCTGGTCCAGCTTTCCCTCTGAATTATTCTGTATTTTTATGAATAATGGAGAATGTCCTCTGTATCAGCATACAAATATGGCAATGACAGGGCAACCCTGCTCAGTCAGCAAAGACGTTCTAGCTTAGTTTTCTGGATGCTGGGTTTGTAAGGTTGCTGACTGCTCTCCATGTACACCGTAAGAAGAAAGTTCCTGGCTTGGACTTAAGATGTATTCCTGAGACTCATCCTCAAGGGCTGCTCTCTTCATGGCAGAGATCCAAGAATTTGTTGAAAAGTTTCACCACTGTAAATTAACCAAAAATAAAGATCGATTTAGACTTGAAATAAATAATTATAAAAAACATGATGTATTTATGCTTTTGTGAATAATTGATCCTAACTTTAAAATTAATCATCCTGTAATACAGTTTTAACCGATATAATATATCTAGACTAGTACTGAATATATGTGAATGAAAACCTCAAATAGGTTATGAAATACAAAGGATTCATACCTTTGTAACACATAATGCAAACTCATACAACTCTGATATGCAGGCATTGTTGTAATATTTGGCATTTTGACATGAATTGAGCAAATAGTGTAAGAGCTGTCCTTAAATAATCCTCATAAAACATTGTGAATCATATAATAATGATTTAAAAAGACACAAAAAATCAAATTACTTACTCTAGTTGTGTCTGGTGAAATCATTTTGTACGGTCAGTCTCTTCATTTTATCTCCCCTCTGTCAAAGGTCAGCTGATTTTCATCAAAGCCTCAGAAGGTATGGACCACCTTTGATCCCTTGTTACTTACAACACCTCAAAAAACATCCCACATTTGGCCTTACATTCCCCAAATTACAACAATAAGATAATCAATTAAAAGCTTGCTGTGAACACGTGTTAGATCTTCCTTCACAAATCTTATCCTATTACTCAGTCATGCATCATCACACCAATCGGTGTACTGGTGGAACATTTCTGGTTTTCTAGTAGACTGGTTTGGTTAGTTTCTCTAATGTATTTATAGAACTTGCACAAACACAGTGTTTGGTTTTGTAATTCATTTTAAAAAAAAAATCTTTAAATTGTCAAAAGCAGTAGATTTTAAGTATAAAATGGTATGTTAAGTAGACAGCCTTTATAGTAATTCTGACCTTCTGCCGGTAGAATCACACAAATGCTTATGTGTACACTTAGGGAGCATGAATTAGAGTGTTCAGGAACTTTGATACACCAGTCTGACTACTTTAGAAAATTGTTACTAACACTTTTATTAGTTGAAACAAGGTTTCTGCTAAATGTTTTCATCCTGGTCAAAGATCCAAGTAATAATTGATGCTATAATAACTGTCCATGAAACTTCAACAATCGATATCAATATTTAAACAACTGTTGTCACCACTATTTTTAGAACTGGAAAGTGATACTGTAGTCTTTTATCAACTAACGCTGGCAGGACAAAATGAAGAAGAAAAAATACTGTCTTCCAGTCTTTGAGTACCTGCATACCAGATGCAGTTTTCTTGATTTGGGCATGTGATTTGGATGCTTTCACTTCTTTTTTACTTTTCTTCCAATCCTGTTTGCCTACAAATGAAAAAGAACATTTTATAACAAAGTTACATTTTGATTAATTTTAATGCAATCATTACTAGACCCATATCTGTTAAGTGTTTCAGAGCAAATTAAAATGTCTGCTTTCAGTGATTCTTTGGTTTATTGGGATTTTGTGTCTTCAATTACGATTTATATCTCACCTTGCAGCGACCTACACATGTATACAAGTGACTGATTTCAATTAAGACTTATATCTCACCTTGCAAGGACATACACCTGTATACAAGTGACTGATTTATAGAATATATAATGTACAAAGCACTTCAGGTTCTGAGCTAAACTGGCTCAATTAGATGCACAAATCAATTTCAGGAATTTAAAAAAATAATTAAAAATCTTTTTTAATATATATATATAATAACTGTATATTGAATGTTCTAAGTGCTTCAAGCACTGGGCTAAGCCAGCTCAATAAAATGCACAAGTCAGTTTCATGAACCTTTTGTTAAAAAAAAAAAATTAACCCAGGGGAAAAAATGTGGCAGGGTTGGCAACAAAAAACAGTGATGGCCTGCCAACCAGAAACATATATTATTTTATGACCCAACAGAATTTTCCTGGGAAAAACCGAGGTCCTAAACTCAAAATCCATGTAAACATGTTATAAAAAAATGATTTTAGGTAGACCCAAACTCCTACCCTCCAGTTATGGACAAAGATCAAGCACACAATACAAATTATATATATAACACAACGTACATGCTCCATCTAATATAAATGAGAACTTGTTACTTTTGCAGCAAGTTCTCTATCCAAAAGTTCATTATCCACTGTGCATACTTTAAATAAAGTAAAGTAAAAATGTCATTGTGAATAATAATGAATTTAAATCTGATAATTATGATGACATACATTTTAATTAAATTGAATGAAATTTAAGTGCCATTTTTAAAAATGGCTAAATATCACATTGCCTTAGGACTGCAAACTGTTATTTTACAAAAAGGTGAGATATAGCATGCATGTGGTCTCTTGCTGTCTGTGTCAACTCAATGTTGTATGTGGTCTGTTGTTGTCTGTGTCAACTCAGTATTATGTGGTCTGCTGTTTGTGTGTATCAACTCAATGCTATGTGGTCTGTTGTTTGTTTCAACTCAGTTATGTGGTCTGTTGTCTGTGTCACCTCAATATTATGTGTGGTCTGTTGTCTGTGTCAAATGAATGTTACATGTGGTCTACTGATGTTTGTGTCCATGTTATTTGTGGTCTGTTGTGTCAATTCAATACTATATGTGGTCTGTTGTTATCTGTGCCAATTCATTGTTAGAGTATTTTTGAAGCCCATAACTTCAAAACCATGTAGGAGTTGGATAAAGTTTGCTACACTTACTATTTTGGAAGTGGGGATTGTTTTTGTTGATTTTATTATACCAAAGTGAATCCCACTCTAGGACAAGAGTTAGGGAAGGTCAAAGGTCAATAAAAAAAATTCTACATATTTGGATAGAACTCAAGGTACATTTACCATCATGAATAAATATTACATTCGTACATTTTTAACTGTGTTAGTGTTTCTCTACTCCCATTTTGTCTCACTGCCTGATTCCCTCTCTCACCCACATTTTTGTCAAACATAAAATGATTTTTAAATTTATTCTATAATCTATTATTAGGGGGTGGAGGGTGGAACCCAGCAAAATCAAACTTTCATTTTAAAACCAGGCATGGCATTACTGAGTCAAACAAAACTGGCCAGGTCTAGGTGGCCAGACTGGGTACCCTTACATCCCTACTTCAATTTTGTAACATATTTATAGACCAAGAAAGACTGAGCCATTGATGCTATTTATCAATCAGAATTGGCCTCCATGTCACTCTTTGTACCCTGGAGACATGCCCCTGGGTCACAGGTTCCTGAGTCTGATCTTACCACCAGGTCCTTATACCCCAAGAGTCACAACTGTTATGTATATCTATTAACTCCTGGTACATAATTTTATGTATAATTTTTGTAACTTTTATTCATTTTGTAAAATGAAGTGATTATCTATAGTTGGATTTGGTGTACATGCATGTCATCTATTTTAAGATATTAAAAAATGTAAAGGTACATAGGATCTATAAACAGATGCTTATGCACATCTTGACAGTTACTAATAAAAGAATGATTAGTACTGTAAACATGTTTACGAGTTGTTGCTTTTTTTCTCCCATTGGAGAGGCTGGTCAGCTGGTATCTTAGATGAATTAAGTTAACTCCCATTAGATGGGTGAAATCATGCGGATTGTTCTATGATGTTGGAAATTTGCAATTTGTCATTTAGGTAGTAGTAGCAAAGTACATTTTCACCCTTTCGCTAGTATATAAATACAAATAGCTGGACAATTTTGGTCATTCTTATTTCTTATGTTATTGTTGCAATACCAGACCTGCAGATTTTATGTTGTATCTAGATATTATCTGGGTGGAAAATGGGCCATTCAGTGCAAATATAAAGTGTTCATTGGACTAAAATATTCATTTGGAACTACTGTGAATTGTTCAAAGGAGTTTTGAACAACACATTTTGACATCACATTTCTTGGCAGACCAGTCAGTACATTTCCAGTTCTGAAATTTATATGAAACTGTTCATTCTTTTGGACTTTAAAATAAATGTTTCAGGATTATCTGGGATTCACTTTGTAATAATGTTAAGTTCCACTCGCATTTTCTTTGAAAGTTAAATTATTTGTGAAGTTTTTCATTTCTTTCTGTTACATGTATTTAGTTTATGATTAGAGAGTTGTAACAGAAGTTGGGGGCTTGTCCTGGATAAGAATTTTTGAAATATAGCAGAGAAATTGAAATTATCTTCAAATTTAAATTACTTATTGTTCAGAAGTTTCTTTGTCCCAGGTCTTTTGATTTCCAAAGTGAAACTAACAAGCTTTTACAATATTACCTGGGGTGGAGAATTTTGTTTCCAATCTGACCAAGAAAGGTTCTGAGTGTTAAAGGAAAGATGACTTGCTGGAGCTTGCCAACCACTATTCTCTTTCTGACATCATAAGTCTTTTTTCAAACAGGAGATTAAACATATTTTGGTCAAATATGTGATCCAAAGGACATTTTTGATGCAAATACTTTATGATTAATTAGTTGTTGTTGTGGGGTTTAATGCCATTTTTCAGCACACAATAGGCTATACATGGCGGCCAGTATTAATGGTGGAGGAAGAACACGGGAAACCACCAGAAAGAACCACCAACCAATGAGAAGCTCATGGCAAGCTTTCTCACATACCCACATTGGCTGAATCTGGGACTTGAACCACTGCAGACAGAGGTGAGATGGCAGTGATCCGTAATGAAAAGCGCTTTAGACCACTCGGTCACTCGGGGCCCCTTGATTAAATTGAAGAAAACAAAATAATTATTCCAAAAACTGGTCACAACATAAAACACTTCAACTTCTCAAGTGTTAAGACACTAATGACTATTCTTTCTCAAAACAACAATAATAAATCTAGCTACAACGCAAAACAGATGCCCGGTTGTGGGTCAATCCTCTGGAAAAACCTAACTGATACATGGTGTTTGTCACGTACTTCAAGTATGGCCTCAATTCCACTTTATGAATCTTACTCTGAGAAAGAATTTTTTTTTTTTTTAAAGTTGTTTACAACTCTTACTGGTTCTGAATCAAGGTCAGGAACTAGGACAGCATTAGATACAATGTCTCTATAAATTTGTTTACAACAAAAACAAAAAACCAGTCAGAACTGAACAATATCAAATCCAGTAAATAAAGTTACATTATAATAGCATGGAATAGAATAAAATTTTTTAAACAACAAACAAATTAAATCAAATATAAATTAAATCAAATATACATAACATGTCGCACACTCATTTATACATATTTAACATGAATGTATATGCGAGACTATTCTGAGAAACATACATATTTGAGCAATATTCTATACAAAGATACATTTCAGTAATACCTAAGTCATATGTATTCATACATTGAATAAGACCTGGACATGTTATTTATGGACATAATGATAAAGTTTTCTATTCAGATACTTCAACATGTCATTCCAGCAGGTCTAGAGAGAATTTCTTTCATGATATATTAAAAGAAGCAAGGGAATTTGAATTACGTATCCTTAGGGGTAAGGAGTTCCATACAGTAGTCACTGAGCAATGTGAATGAGCTTTTGTAATGGTTGGTTTTCGACCACTGAATCTGAAGATTGTTGTTAGTCATCAATTGGAGATTACGTTCTGTATTTTGATCATTTTAGTTCAATTAGGTAAGAGATATAATCTGGAGAAAGTTCATTAAAGACTTATATGTCATAATTCCTTTAAAATAAAGAATACATATTTTCATGGGCAGCCATTACAGATGTGAAAACAAAACATTTGAGAGAGTCATAATAGGAAGTTTCATTATTATTTGGGCTGACTGACCTTTTCTGGAGTTTATCAATTCTCGACAGACTATAATTGGATGTGTTTCCCCATATGGTATAGCTGTAGTCTATCAGTGGTAGTATATATTCCAAAAATAAAGTTCAAGTTACTGGGGAAGTAGAAATCTTGGGAGAATTTTAAAATACTTATTTTTTGACTACCACTGCAAATAGGTGATTGAGCATTCCAATGCAAATAGGTGACTGAGCATTCCACTCCAAATAGGTGTTTGAGCATGCCACTGCAACCAGGTGATTGAGCATGCCACTGCAAATAGGTGATGCAAATCGGTGATTGAGCATTCCACTGCAAATAGGTGACTGAACATTCCAGCTGAGATACTGATCAATGTAGATACCAAGAAGTTTTTGATTTTTGACAATAGACATATCTAAGCCATTCTGAGTCAGAAGTAAATCTATGTTAGTTGAGAGGCACTGCCTTGTTCCAAATGTCATAGCTGTAGCTCTATATCATGGCTCTCTGTCATCAACAAGTGCAATACATCATGAGAAACAAACGATTGTGAATTTTACAAATGTTGAGGTTGCATTTTATTCAGAAGTGCTCAAAGTTTTGAAACTAAGAAGCTTTTCCCCTAATCAGACTGATATATAAATTCTCAAGGTCTCACCGGATGGTTTCGTATTTTGACACCTCCCTATTTATTTAGTTAGAAGGCATGAACCTAATTATTATATGCCTAGCATTTTTAAATTCAAACAGAAGCTAAATCTGTAATGTGGTTTAGATTTACATTGACTTAGGCTTGAAAATGGGTTGGCTTGTTTGGTAAATGCCTGTCACAGTTAGACTAGCATTGGAGATCAAATGTGTAACCTGCAAATGAACAGCCTACCTGGCTTAAATATTGACATATGTCTGCTACAGAGGTAAATATCGAAAAATCTAGCTTGTTGAGGGGTGATGAAAGGTATGCTAATTTGTTGTTGTTGTTGTTGTAGGGTTTAATGCCATTTTTCAGCACACGATAGGTTATACATGGCGGCCAGTATTAATGGTGGAGGAAGAACCCGGAAAATCCCTAGAAAGAACCACTGACCCACGAGAAGCTACTGGCAAGCTTTCTCACATACCCACACTGGCTGAATCCGAGACTCGAACCCATGGAGACAGAGGTGAGATGGCAGTGATCCGTAATGGAGAGCGCTTTAGACCACTCACCACTCGAGGCCCCTGCTAATTTGTTAGAGTACTAGTGAAATTTAATTATGCATAAGGCACATATTCTTTTAGCTGCCTAATGTCACAGGAAAATATTTAAAAAAGCTCTTGGCCGTCAAAAATGAATGTAAACAAGAGGGGTTGGTGGCAGTGTTGGTTCAGTATAAATGCCACCAATTGCATAAGGACTTAACCTGATTACCCAAGTCAAAATCTTACAAGCATGCTTTCTACAAAAATCATTAGGTAGTTTTTATTTGTATCTTTATTGTAATATTATTCTCCTTTTTTGGCAACAGGTCATTGTTGGATGAAAATTCACTAAAATAACTGTCTGGTGAGACTAAAAGAAAATCCCCGGCCCCACCCAGAAAATTAGTTGGTTTGTCTGTCCCTTACCTATCTGCTTCCTGTATTGTTCCACAGGGGCTGATCGCACTCCAGTTGTGTCCTTCTTACCCATAGCTGTATGCTACCAGTTTAGCACCAACTTTTCGGTTATCATCTATAAAAATAGAAATTGGGCACTACTTTTAACAAGAATGTCAGTTGCATATGGGGACAGGGGCAGTTAAACCACTCTGTTCCTGTTTAAGTTGGACACTTCTCTGTGAATAACTGACGCCGTTGGTACTTTGAAACAAAAAGAGCCACCCTTTCTCAAAATTGAACCCTACTGAGAAAATAATATATTCATCCCTGAATTTTGTTGATTTCGCATTTAAATATGACCCACAGTACAGGCAGTTTAATTAAAAACAAACGTCTAAAGGGTCTCCGTTTTCATCTTAATTGTACGTTTCAAAGCTAGTCATACAATGTAAGACATAGTACATGTTTTTCTTTTAGGGCCAGCACACACCCCCCCCACCCCCCCCCCACCCCCACCCCCATCGGGTGATGTGTCTTACGTTGTAGGACTAGTTTCAAAGCGTAAATTTGTTATTTGTTCATCAGATGTATTGGCAGTGGATAAAACGCGGCTTTCACTGATGGATTGCCAGTGATTAAATTACAGAGAAAACATATAACGTTACAGTAAGACAGCTACCTGTTAGGTACGATACTTTCACTATACTTATCTCAACACAAAATCATGGATCGAAATTGTCTTGGAATAGAGTTCCATGGGCGAGACAGAGTTTTTCCCCCTTGCCAACAAGGCTAGTTGCTAGCAGGTTGAAGTTTGCTACTACCACTTCTGCCTTAGGGTACCGGCGAAACTTAATAAGTTCCGGTGTGATTTCAAAGCCTGTCACGTCTATTTAGGCATTCTGGGATTGCGGACTACATGCAAATGTGACCTAACTAGTAGCATTTAAGAGCTTGAGGTGTAGACTGGCCCTAGCCTGGTACTTTAGGCGAAGGTTACATTTCGTGACACTTTTGAGTTTCGTATTTAGCAAAAAAGAATTTTCCAGGTTTTCCTCACTGATAATACTGGCTCTTTAAAAATACGTTGTATATATTAAGGCTTGTTACATGAACTCTTAAATCCCTTTATGTTGGTGTATGATTAATGGATGCAATTTGGTTTGTAGAGTTAACAGCTTGGCCTTAGTTTAGATGTACATCTATAAAAAAATACCTGCTAGCTCTGCTCGCTAATGTTCACTTTCAGAGCTTCAAGGGTAAATTGTTAAAAAAAAAAGCCATTAACTTTTGTTTGAACATTTGATATATTTTATTATTCATTCATTGCACTTAGAGAAGCTGGCATTGTGATGACTCGCAAAATTTGTTGTTGTTTTTTGGAATAACTGCTAAAAATAGTGTACTTTGGACTAATTCAGGCCTATTTTTTGAGCACATGTAACAGTCGGTTTGGTAAGCTGCGTGCTTAGGCCATGTAGAACTTCCACAAGTACAATATCCAAGAAATTTCAGCCACAGTTCATGAAAGTAACGTAGAGATATGCCAACATTCTCTCCAAAGTGCATGTTGCACATATAAACAATTTTACTTTATACCGGTCAACCTCTCACAAGTTCATAATATATTTGGTGCACCCATGTCTGCCTCATTCGGCTCTACTTCTGCTATTTCTGTATGAACAAATATGCCTCGGATGTGTTATCGCCGCAGTAAAAACACTCATTGCGATCGGCAGAAATTTCTCCGCCAAAAAAACGAACCCGATCTAATCGGAAACTTGCGAACGGCGTCTTCCATGTCAGCGTATGGATAATATCCAAAATTGCATAATAAACGGCCAGATAGCAACGGCGCTAGTTTTGCGGCGATTGTGCAAAAAGATGAAAAAGACTAGAAACAACGATTCCCACAGTTCTGTCGAAAAATGTCAGCGGCCTATAACTTCCGGTTTCGTTCTTCAGGGTCAAAATTAGACGACTACCTTAGTACAGATTTATTACTTTAAGTTCATGACATTTAAAGGTAATAATAGTATGAACAAGGCAAGTTTTAGTACTTTCTGCGGTATTTGTGCACATTAAACTGCAATTACAACCTCGTATATCGGATCGCTGCTTTTATTTTGTTTATTTTTTTTATACCTAGCTCACAGGGGCTCGTATCGTTGCTTAGAATGTACCTGTCATACATGTACTATATAATAACTACAAGTACTTATTATATAGTACATGTACGACAGGTAAATTCTAAGCAACGATACGAGGACCTGTGACCCAGCTTGGGTACGTGTAATGCAAGATGTATAATGCAAATGAAACTTTCAATTAAAGCCCAGGTATTTTCAGCTATAAGAAAGAAAGAAAAGAAAGAAAGAAAAAAAAAACAACAACACGGCACCAACTTGCTCACCCACATTGGGCCCGTCGATTGCATGCATCAACTGTATTAGTGACTAGGGGTCTAGACCTTGTTATCACATTTGTTAAATACCTTGGTTCATGAGGTCATGTACAAGTCTTCGTTACGATGGAGGTAAGGTACTTGTAATGTAGGTCCCTAATCTGGTTTAGGTCAAAATTTGTGCTGCACGGAACAGCAAGGTTAAGGTCACATCATCTGAAAGAAGAAGAATGATTTCTACACAGTAACGTTAGATTTGCATTACATACTACGGAACAGCTGCTATCATTAACGCGAAGGTGGTAAAAAACTATATGCAGGGTGTGAGTCTGGGACTTGAAGATATACAGGTAATTATTCGTGATTCACATATCTGCCAACTTTCTAGGCAGTGTTGTGGGGCTTGAGGAGACCATACAGTGTTGTGGGGCTTGAGGAGACCATACAGAAGTGTGTATCATTGTTTCAAAAGGGGAGTCCGTGCACATGACGCAAATAAGTGATATTGTACAACTGACCCATAAGTTATTTACTCATATAAGCCTGTTCAATATGACTGGAAATTAAGACTTGAATTAAAGAAAATATGGGTTCTTTTTAAGCATATGATATACTTTCAATTAAAATATTGCTGGTAGACTTAGCCTTGTCATTATCATCAATACATACATTTTGATACACACTCACATAATGACAACTACACAGATATTAAACACACACACACACAGTCACACAGTTTGTGTTTAAATCATTTTGGAAAGTGGAATACATTAGTAACTTATAATTACTGCTCTCATTCTAGGGTTTAAGGTGATGCAGTTAGCATTAGTGTTAATCTTTCAGGGTTGATCACATTGCTAATCTGCTAATGGAAAGATCAATAAAAACCCAGCTATCACTAACCTGTTGGAGCAGTGGAGATTTCTCCCAGTTGTTATCATACCAGTTAACAAGTAGTCTTGTATTGGATGTAATGAATAAAACATGAGATACCATTCCCATTAATGCTTAATTGATCTGTTTATTGTGTGGAGTATCAACCAACATTCAACACTTTATGAGGTACTATAAATGCTGTCACTGGGTATGAACAGGTGCTATTCCACACCTCAAGTAAATTAGAGTGATTTATTTCAGTTTTTGCACACCTTGCCTGGTGTATTGATCATGAACACTGATTTTATTATTAGTAATAATGAAAAAATTAGGATATTGAGCTAGACTTGAGCAGTCAGCAAAGGTTGCATTAGCAAACTTAATGAATAATTTAGATCATGCAGAATAACATGCCAACAAATAATCTGTATAACAATTGGAAGATTTTGCAAGGTGTGCTAGAACTATTACATCTGTCCAAACTTTGTTGTTACAAGAGACAGCATGATTATAATATGAAGAGAGTAAGAAATGCTGGCAAAGTAATAATACAGGAAAGTCTGCAGTTAGTATTCACAGAAATATGAAAGTGAATAGTGTAATACATTTGTTGATGGGTGTAGAACCGTTTATAAGTCATCCCTGTAATCCACACTAATGATGCTACTTTTCTTAACTTATGATATCAGACACCAAGTATTATGAGATGGCATGCAACTCAAAGCCTTTTTGTACCCAATCAGATATGGAAAATAAATATTAACCTTCAACTTTTAATGAGTTTTGTATGTGATACATAGCATTACGTGTTGGCAGATATGGGTTTGCATTTGGACTTGTAAGCAAGTATATACATGTATGTATATTGTGCAACCTTTGTACATATACATGTCCATGCAATAATTTAGCTGTATTGAAATTTGGAACAGTTTGTACCGTTGTAATAGTTGCACAGAATCAAATTAGCAATCACAAAATATTGTTTCATGTCAGTTTGATCCATAATTTCAAAAATAGAAAAATTAAAATAGAATTTTAAATCAAAAGTAATAAAGCATAATCATGCAAGAAAGTAATTGGTGATTTTGTTTAAGAACATCTTTTGTTTAAAGATTTTCATGTTAATTTTATTGCATTTTATCTCACTTATTGGCAGAACCAAATATAAATTCATATTTGGAGATCTGAAAACCTACTTTTCTATAAGCCAAACCCAAAATAGGTATAACATCTATGCTATACAAATCTGATTTTTTAACAGTTGAAGACAGATGCAATAGGTAATGTTCTGTAAATTAAAAACACTGCTTAAAATAAATTTTGCTTCCTACATCTAGTCAATATCACGAAAAGATATATCGGAAGATAAAGTATTCCCTGCTCCAAAACAGACCCAAATACTCATACATTTCTAGAAAATCCTGAGTGAGCCAGACCATGCTTTATTTTAAAAAAAACTTATAAATAGACCAGACCATGCACTTTTCAAAGATGGCCTATAATCATTTGATCTACACTTGTATTTCATTGTTATCACACTATGATCTTAATCTGAGTAACATGACAAAGAGAAAACCAAGAAGCTTTGTAAAATTCAAGATAATTTTTTTTTTAAATGCGAAGTGAAAATTAAAAATTACTCATAGTATTGTAAATGAATTCCCAAATAGTTTGAAAAGCTCTATATCAAGGCTAAAAGTAAAGAGTATTTCAAATGAGTTCCAGTGTTGTTCTGAATGAAGTTCAGTCTAATGTACTGATGTGCAAATATCATTGAATAGTGTTGATATACTAACAGTCTTGATGTATCGCAATGATATAATCTAAATTTCTTTAAATTAATTCACAGTTTTTTCAAAATAGTTATTTAGTCCTCATATCTGTGAGCACTATGTAATTCCAGTGAATAATTGAAATAAATAAATTCTCTAAAATAATAATTGATCATAACTAAATGACTGTACTATAGATGTTTAAGATAGGAATGAATAATTTTCTTACTCAATACCTTATATAAAAAACTAAGACACAATTTCAGAACCAGGATGAGGATCATATGTTCATTTCCAGAACATTACAATTTGTGCACATGGCCAGGTTGTTTAACAGCCAACCAATTAGAAATTAGGTATGGCAGAATTTCCTTGGGGGGAAACAATGACCTGAACTCAAACCCAATCAAATTCTTCAACAATATTACTTCAACACCTTCTAAGGTTAAAAGACCACATAAACATGTTCAATTAAATTAAAAGTACAACCCACTATTCAGAAGCTATGTAATGCATTTCCAAAAATAACCCTTTACAATCTACAATCAGGGTCAATATTCTTCTTCCATATCACTTTAGCATTCCTATATTGATTCTTACTTTATGGTTACTATCACTTCACTACAGTTCTGTTGAGAGAATTTAGAGTATCATGTGGATAGCAGATTAAAAATGACAAGTTTATTTTACTTGCTGCTTTAAGACAGTTAATGGCATAAATATAATTAAAGAGGGTATTAATTTGTGTGAATAGTGTGTGTGTGTGTGATTAGGATTTTTAACGTAGCTTTAACAATTTTTCAGTCATATCACTACGATGTCTGCAGTGTGGCAGTTTATAGTGATGTCTAGAACTGGGGCATCATGCCGCAGACATGTAGCATGATGTCCCACCCAGTCACATTATCCTGGCACCAGGCCAACCAGTCCTAACACTAACCTCTTAATGCTGAGCGCCTAGCAAGGAAGCTGTTAGTAACATTTTTGTAAGTCTTTGGTATGACTCGGCTGGGGTTCAAACCCACGACCTGCTGCTTCCGAGGCAGATGCTCTAACCACTAGGCCACCGGAGCGGTGTGAATCGCAATGGCTTCCCACATGGTCATCTGTAAATTGACAGGTGTCAAACCTAATATCATTGAAGAAATGATATATGTGAGCAGATTTGACAGCATCTGATATTATTGGGGTGTCTAATTATTTAGGTTAGAAAATTGCAATTAAACTATCTTAGTGAATAGCTCTAATTACTGAATGCTATGTTAAATAAAGTGGACTTAAAGTATTGCCTTCAGTCTATCTAGATGGGGTAAATGGGAAATGGGGTAAATTTTGAATCATCTCATGGGGAATAACTCAAAAATAGGTATCAGCAAAATGTTATTCTGAAATTGTTCTATTGTTTTCACCAAAAGTAGTTACCAGATGTGTAGTTTTTCAGCAGATGAATATTTTGTTCACAAATTGTAAAACTGGTAATTAAGAGCCAGATAAAAGCTTGTAGTACAAACAATGCATTACCATTTTACAAATATTTAGCAAGATGATAATACATTGTTTTATGGAGTTAATAATAGCAGTGTTCAAAGATGTTTTCTTCTGTCATACCAAGAGCAAAAAAAATCACTTGCCCTGACTTAAAATCCATTTACTTGACATGGCATTTAGATATAAATTGACATGTTTTTTGTGTATTTGTCTGTCATAATAGTGTACTCCCTCTCCCCTCCCAACAAAATTGTTTATGACCTCAGAATTTGATTTTAATTAAAAGTAAATTGTTTTTTTCTTCCATGTCCTGATATAAACCAGTACTGAGTTAAGTTTGTTTTCTGAAAACTAAAACAAGCACCATTTTTCTCACTCAAAAACAAAATGAAGTTGTAAAGGCATGGGTCCTTTATTAGACCAATCAGTGAAAACAGTAGCTTAAAGTTTCATAATTAGTCATGTTATAGTACCTTAGATGCATCATATGTATCACCAATGATGTATTACCAAGTCAGCGTGAGCAAAGGACAGCTCAGCATTATTCATTCAGGACAAGTGAGTTCTAATTATAAGTAACCAATGAAATACAGAGAACAGGAATTGTACTGCTCCTCCATTCATCAGTAATGTGCTTTGCTTTGTACACAAAGTTTATAGCTTTGAAAATCTCCATAAGGTGGAGGGACTTACAAATGGAGTCTGGCAGGAGGCTGAATATTAGTGTCTGTCCAGAACTTCAGAATGAAAATGTAACTTTTTGTCAGCGAACTTTAGGTTTCTTCCAGGCCAACTAAGAAATTTTTGCAGGCCCATTCAGCAACTAATTTTGGATATAAAAGTGGCCCAATCAAGATTTATACAGGCCCCTGGTGTCAGGTTATCTGATATTTTTTGTTGGCTCAGAACAACTAAAAGAACATCATAGAAAATTTTCAAAAGCTAGTGAATTTCACAGCATTTTCAGATCAAGACATTTAAAAATTGTACACAGGATCTGATCTGTTATCATGCTTAAAAAGCCGTCGCTGCGGAATTGCTTTGTAGCTCACCTAGAGCTTCAAATTAGAGGAGAACTATTATGGTACCCCAGGTGTCAGCATTGCAGTACACACATAAAAACATACGCTTGTATAGAATTTCAACCATTCTTTCTTCATTAGTACTTGTCAGAGTTTCCTAACACCTACTCCCTAGGGAACTAACTTGTACACACATGTACATTCATGTTTCTCCATAAGATTTTGAAAATTGAGGTCCAGGGCTCTTTTCTTGAAAACGTTGGAGTCCCAGGCCCCCCCCCAAGATAGGAGTCTTAATAAGAATATTTTTTCCCCTTTCACTAATTGAGAACATTGTTGGGAAAGATATGTGTGTGTCATTAGAATCTTAGTATTTTTATTACAGTGAAAAAATGAAAAACTAGTGCAGTAGAGAACATTGATAATTTGATTGTTGGTGATGTAACAGTTATAAGGAATCAAGGATGAGATTACAGTTCATTGTCTATATTTATGGCCCATTATTTTATGTGAAGAGACCACCTGACATTATCAATGAAACATGAAAGTCTGGAGAAACATGTGAGTGCATAAACCTAATAATGTTCCATTCTTTTCTTTTGTGGCTAATGGAAATGCCATTCCATGATTCATTCCATGACTCTCACAGCCTCTTTAAAAATTTGTTTTCTTTATCAAAAATAAATGCTTTAACTAATTTCTTTCAGTCAGTCTCACTCAAATCAGGCTCATCCACAGTCTTGCACTTGGCCCCAAAGAAATTATATATAGTTACCACTGGAAGAGTACGCATGTGGTAATAACTTAAAAACAGAAGCGTATACATGACAGAAAAACAGCAGATTCTGATGACAATTTGTGACAGTTGTTACAACTCTATGGTCTTAAATTAAACAACAGAATGAAGCAAAACCAGGAAATTTTGTAAAACTCAATGTAATTTTCTAAGTTATAAAATGAAAATGTAAGAGGAACTTAAGTATTGTGACTTAAATCCAAAATAATCCTTAAAAGTTCTATCACAAGTCCTAAAGAATAGAGTTCAGAATTAATTCCAAGTCTTGAATGCCCACATGTACCAATATCAATGAATGTAATGAAGTGTCAACAGCCTTGATGTATCACAATGACATTGTCCAAAACTTGTTTGAATAAATTCACAATAATCCCAAAATAGTACTTTATCCATACAGTCATATGAGCACCTTGTAATTCCAATCAATAATTTAATTAAATGATCTCTCTCAAGTTAAATCTAAACATTAAATGCATCTCCAGCAAGAAAATAAACTAAGAACAGTAATATAAATAGGAATTAGGAATGAATTAGTTGTTTTCTTCTTCATTATATACATCCACATAACCCTGCCATTTTCCCTCCCATGTGACTTGTGTCTCAACACAATCCACCTGACTTAACAATCCAATAGAAATTTACTTCAGACTTTACACAGGTCCGTTTGCATGAACTCAGACCCAAATAAACAACCTATATAGCTAATTATCTTAAAATAATCTACACTCATGTACAAAAATTAGCTATATAATATCTTGTTTGTAGATTATCATTACAATCTACAGTCATGGACAAAACTTAAACACATAATGTAGATATAGATAACACAATTAATATGGAAGATCAAATTCCTCTGACAAACAAATAAGTCCCAAAATCTTGTTACAATTTTAAAAAACACTCAAGAATTTTTGATAAAATACAAGTGTTCCAAAAATTGTGTAAGAATGTAAAACACGATAGATTAAAAATTTGATGGGTGATGCTTATTAAAGCAAGGTGTCAAAGCACATGCACACATAATTAGCCTTTTCATTTTCATCCAGCTTATCATTAGATGCTAGCAATCAATTAGCAGGTGTCTTAATCTCCTTTTCTGCTAAGATCTAGGCTATGTGGCTTAACCTAATCACTTTCCAATCACTTGACCTATCTTTTATCTTTTTAATGACATTGGCTAAGTGTTTGCATCTAAGAACCACAGGAGATTTTATATGCCAACCATAAAAGAGAGTGTATTGTGTTGTGCTTTTGTCCATATGTCCATCAGTCTGTTACCTGCCTGGTTTCCACAAAATAACTTCTGTTGTCTACCATCTACAGTTAGTAATCTGTATGGATGATTCGCATTTGGGGTAAGGAAGAATCCTATCGATTTTGGGCTCACAGGTTGAAAGAACAAGTTGACTGTGACTGAAAGAAAGAAAATGGTTTTTGCACAACTAGAGTTCCTCATCATATACAGTTACCAAACTTTGTGGATAGCTTGTACTTGGAATAACCCTATCAATTTTGAGCTTGAAAGGTCAAAGGTCATGGTGGCCCCGAAAGAAAAAGAAACAGTTCCTGTACAATAATAGTTCTGCATGACATACCTCAAGCAATCTTTGTGGATGTCTCACATGTTGGATAAGATGAAAGCTATTGATTTAGAAGTCAAAATGTCAAAGGTAAGGTCACTCTGAAAAAAGAAAAATGATTTGTGCACAAACCTTTCACTTGTCAACATAGAGAACTATTAAACACAGGGAGCCATTCACTTGCTCTTGTTGGAATATGCATGCCATGCTAACTAAAGTAGGTCAGTTTGACTAATGTTAACAACTTCGCTGATTTTGTTTAAATCTTATTTTTAAATTTATTTCCTATGGGCTGTTTATGCTAGAATTAAAAACACTAGATGACTATATGTATTTCATTTAGTACCATACACTTACTGCAAAAGATCAATGTAACCTCCTTGTCACATTTTATTGGCTTAGACCTAATTTTTGAATTTAGCTCAACTTCATTGGTTGTTTTTGCAGTCCATATGTAGTACACTGTCATATTGAGAATCATGAAACTTAGTGAGGGGATGCATTTAGATGAAAATGATACCCTCCTTCCAAAAGATGGTCACTGTTGTCCATATTTCATGCTTCAATTACCCTGGATAATTTTTTTTATTTTAGTTTATTTCTCTTGCATTTTCCACACTAGATCCATTTCCTCAGTATGATGTAGCTAATTCTATCAATCAGTTAAAACACCATTAGAGCCAACAAAACAAACCTTTCTAACTAGAATGGTTAAAATAGTTGATTGTGTGCATATCTGTTAGTACCACACACCTAAGACAAAAGGTCACTCTGACATACATTTAATGCATTTTTGAGTATCTTTAATTGATAAGGTATCTTAAATAGATCCCACTTTCAGTTTCATATTTTACCTGCTTAGGTTAAGGTTTTGCATTTTGGCCATGGTCACATGTCTCTTGCATATTCTGCACATAATGACCTAGAATCATGAAATTTTGGTAAGGGGATGCATCGTGATGATCACTACACCCTCATTGCAAAAGCTGGTTATTATGACCTATATTTTATGCAACACGGACTGGGGTCCCATTTTGTTTGATATTCATTACTTGGGCATTGTTCATGCTAGAATCATGAAGTAATGATAATATGCATCTCTCTTACTACAACAAAAAAAAGGAAGTTCACAACAACCTATAATTCACCTTTTGCTGGCTTTTGTTGGTTTTTGCATTTAGTACATAATCACATGAATATTTGACATGCTATACATCTACTATCTCCCATGCATGAAATGAAAGGCCTTACCTGAATGGCTACTAAAAATAAGTGCAGTGGGAAAAGGTCACTAGGTCATGAACTTTTTATACATGCCTATTAGAACTCTTACCTTTATTTTATTTAGATTGTAAAAGAGTGGGCTACATTTCATGTAAGGCCTCATCTGTTGTGGCTATTCATGCATGAACTGTTTCATGTGAGGCCTCATCCATAGTGACTATTCATGCATGATTTCATGTGAAGCCTCATCTGTAGTGGCTAATCATGCATGAACTATGCATGTTTCACTCCAAGGTTACTCAAAGCATGTGAAATTTGGATTCTATGGGTGGACAAACAAAGGTTTTGTTGTCGTCGTTGTTGGGTTTAACGCCATTTTTCAGCACACGAATTGGCTATACATGGCAGCCAGTATTAATGGTGGAGGAAGAACCTTGGAAAACCCCTGAAAGAGCCACCAACCCACAAGAAGCTACTGGCAAGCTTTCTCACATATCCACATTGGTTGAATCTGAGACTCGAACCGGCACAGACAGAGGTGAGATGGCAGTGATCCGTAACAGAGAGTGCTTTAGACCACTCGGCCACTCAGGGCCCCCAAAGGTTTTTTTTAACAATTATTTAAAAATAATTAATCTCTGGTTTTCATAAACCCATTATAGTATATACGCTTTGATATTTTAGAACATAAAATGTTCTTTTAGTACATTATGTCTTATTCTTTGTCTTTTGGGCCAGTATTTTGTAGGTAATGATCACTATAGTCTGAATTTATTTTCTGACTCATGGTCCAGTTTTTTGTGGGTCAGGATCACTTTAGTCTAAATTTATTTCCTGTCACATGGGCCAGTTTTTGTTGTAGGTCAGGATCACTTAAGTTGATTGTATTCTCTGTCTCATGGCCAGTTTTTTTGTAAGCAAGGATCACTCTACTCAGAATTTATCTTCTGAATAATAACTTGAGTTCTTCTCAATATTCAATTGCCAAATGCTGTACGTGTTTGGACATTGGATATGGTATGACCCTAGCGATTTAAGATTCATAGGTCAAGGTCACTGTGACTAAAAGAAGAAAAAAATTGTTTTGAAATAATAAGTTGGGCTCTCCAGCACCTACGGTTACCAAACTTTGTAGATGGATGCATTTGGGGAAAGGAAGCACTGTTTTCGATTTTGTGATTAAGAGGTCAAGGTCACATCAACAGAAAGAAGAAAAATGATTTCTACACATTAACATTAGATTTGCATTACATACCAAGAACAAACTTTGTGGGTAGCTTGCACTTGAGGCAAGCAAAAAGTCTATTGATTTTGGGATCAAAAGATCAAAGATCAAGGTCACTGTAAGAAGAAAAATGGTTTGTGCAGAAAATTTAAGTTATTGACCATGTACCTTCATCTAAAATAGAAATGATTTAGACATTGGTACAAAAGAAATAAACCAGTCTGGTGGCCTAGTTGTTAGAGCATCCGCCTCAGATGTGTGAGGTTGTAGGTGTGATCTCCATCCAAGCAATACCTAAGACTTACAAAAATGACACTAACAGTTGCCTCGCTTGGCGCTCAGCATTAAGAGGTTAGTGTTAGGACTGGTTGGCCTGATGTCAGGATAATGTGACTGAGTGGGACATCATGCTACATGTCTGCGGCATAATGCCCCAGTGCTAGACATCATTATAAACTGTCACACTGCAGACATTTTAGTGATATGACTGAAAAATTGTTGAAGCTACATTAAAAAACAAGTCACACACAAACAAAAGAAGTACATGTATATTGATTTGGGGTCATGATGTCAAAGGTAAATTCACTGAGGGTTTAAATAAGAAAAATGTTGTATTTTTGCTTTATATTTTTAGTTCATAACCACATAACTTTGTGGGGGGAAGGCTTGCACTTAAGGTATGGAAGAGACCTATTGATTTTGCTCCAAAGGTCAAGATCATTTTGTTTCAAAGATTTTGCAGAATAAATTGGTTCTATAGCAAGTTCTTTGACCAAACATTTGAGTGGCTTGCACTGGGAGTAATAAAGAAACCTAACTATTCTGGAGTCATATGGTCAGCATTAAGACTAATAAAAAATAATGGCTCTGGGCGTTATGTTTAATAGGAAATTGTTAAAGATGGAGTTGGATGTTCTTGTTACTCATGTTCATTGATGTCACTGAAATCTTGTTCTCTCTTTCAGATAAGTGAAGAAAACAATAGATGAACGTCATGCTATTGTACAAGTTGCCATCTGCTTTCCAGTGTCGTCTAGCTTTATGCAAGAGCCCATGGGGCAGTGTTCTGCACAAGAACCAGTATCCAGTGTTAAAATGGGGTCATAGGCCATTTCTGACAATGACAAATACCGACAAATATATTGAAGACAGAAACACTTGGAGGATGAAACAAAACTTGACATTTGTCTGCAAGAGTTACTTGAGCAGATTGGTTTACTCTAAGAAGAAGGTGGGGATAGTAGTTCCAGTTTTTCTGGAGGCTAAAAAACATGTAAATAGAGTTGCAATCATAGACCAGAATGGAAAGTTTTCCTATGAAGATCTTCTTCATTATAGCTCCAATTTGGCTGTGGCAATCCGAGAGATGATTTCACCAAACAAGCTTGAGAAGTCTCCTTGTGTTGCATTTCTTTGTGAGAATGACTTATCGTATGTCATAGCACAATGGGCAATCTGGATGAATGAAGGTATATCTGTTCCTTTATGCAAGACCCATCCAGCTAGTGAACTGGAATATTTTATTGCAGACTCTCAAGCACCATTAGTCATCACCACGGAAGCTTTTGTGGATAAAATAGAACCGATCTCCAGGAAACTCAGTGTGCAGATCTTATTATTGAAAAAGGAGTCTTATACTGGAGAATATAAAAGTGAGACACAGCCTGACCCTTCAGTTTCATTGAAACTAAACGTATACTATGCAAATATGCTTCGTGATAATAAGTACAAAAACCTGCCAGCCATGATTGTTTACACAAGTGGAACTACAGGGAGACCAAAGGTAAACAAAAATTTTCAACTTCAGACATCAACTAATTTATTCTATAGAATTAGTTCTGACATCTTTAAAGGAAACCACACATTATAAAGTGAAAATCTGGCCTCTTGAGGTCATTACCATTTCTCTGGAAGGAAGCAAAAAATGGCATAAGTGGACTACTTATGTGGTTGACAAGTTAGTCTATGAACAGGTTCTTTTTTTAAGGACAGGATTCCATGGTATACCATATTTTAGTGTGTATAACATGCACTCCAACTTTTGACTTATATTGAGGGGAAAAAACAACTAAGCTATATAACACACTTGTGATATAATACATTTTAAAATATTGTTAGGGAGCCGCAGTATATAATTCATTTTAAAATCTTGTTAGGGAGCCCTAGTGGCGCAGTGGTTAGCATGCTAAATTTACGACTGAAAGGATGTGAGTTTGAATCCTATCATTATACCAGCCTTAGTCAGCTACTTTGGTGTGTCCTTGGGCAAGGTACTTTACTCTTATTGCCGTGGTGTGTCCTTGGGCAAGGCACTTTACTCCAATTGCCTCAGCACTAAATAACCTACTTGTGTTGGTGTGCTATAAAGCAACAAACAGACAAACAAAATCATGATAATTTCAGTACGTTTTCATAATGTAACAACTGTCTGTCATTTTGGATAGTGAATGAAAAAGTGTCAGTATTGATAGTAAAGTATATCTTTCTAATTATACAGATGGTCCTTAAAAGGGCCGTTTTAAGATTTGCCTTGTTGATGGAGTTCTTTCTTTTGTATCAGATCCCTCACATTCTTTGTTATGGTCATCAATTTTGAAAAATTGCTGAGTCAAATTGAACAATGCTTACTGTTTTGTAACAAAGAAATATCAAACAAGAAAGAAAACGAAGAACCAAATTTATTTTCTTAAGAAATTGCAAATTTACTGATGCCTAAACCGAGCAAAGAGATTACCTTTATGTTTGGCATATCAAAGCTTTAGTTAGCTCTGATTTTCTTGAAAGTACGCACTGAGTCAACGAAGCACAGTCTACCTTTAAAAACACCTTGCTGTCAACTTAATATTTCTCTAATGTAACAATGCACCAAGCTTATTTAGTGAAAGAAAGTTAATAAATTCCCAATTTACCTAGACAGATGCATTGTAACTATTTTTAGCATATCAAAGCTTAGCTGGCACTTATTACTGTGAAAAGACCAAATTGAGTCAATGAAACCTTAATCATCATATAGTTGCAAAGATATGTATCAAATTCTATGATTTAAGATGAAATAAAAATTAAAACGAAATTTATTTTCTAAAGAAGAAAAAATCTTTTCCAACTTTATACATTAATGTTTTTTCTTCATGATCTGTCATTGTCACCATGACAGACTAACGGTATTCACAAAAAATGTCCACAAAATGTGCCTATGATGAGAACACTAACAATGCTTGAGTTTAAAATATTATATTTCAGTGAGTGCAGTATGGTATGTTGCACTGCTTTAGAATGACAAGTTGCCAGTCATTAGGTGTACATATTTCAAGTTGTGCCTCAGAACAAAATGCTACACAGTGCTTTGAAACAAAACAAGTTTATTAACATAAGCAATCAATAAATAAGAGTGTCAGGGTTAGTAAGTATTATTTATTTCTTTACTACTGGTAAAAAACTCATTGTGCAATGGATTTAATATTTCACAAGGAGTGAACATGACACATGTAGGTAGCTATAGTACCATCATCCTTCCATCAGATCGGCCAGAAGAAAACTTTTCTTTTAATTCTTGTGCAAACTGAATACGTATAACTGAAAATAAGAAAATTTGGTGAAAAAACTTGCAAATTATAAACAGCTGATAAAATAAAAAGTATGCCTAAAAAAATTAAATGGTGCTATTGTAAACAATAAATGACTTGTTTTGAATTTGTATTTCAAAATGTAACGGTTTCTAAAGTAAATTCATAAAATCAGGGATAGTTCTTGGAGGTGGATGGAACCAGAGTACTGTACAGCTGTAAAATCAGGAGTATTCCTTGTTGTGGATGAAACCAGATTGCTGTATTTAATATAGAGAGTTTCTCTGCAGGGTGCAGTTGGCAAGTACCTTTGCACACTTTTAGGCAAGTTGTCTACTTGTATCGATAATTTAAACGCTTATTAAAGCCATTTAAACTAGGTCAAATAATTAAATCAATCAACATCCTCTGCCTTTTCTGTTTAAATGTGTAGGCATTTCATTGATTGTTAAAATATCCTAGAATGTTATTTTCACCACCTGTCATTTTATATGACTGTTATTTGCATGTCTAGCCATGTCAAAAATTAACCAATTTGTGAAGTATCACTATGATTACCTCTGAGTCTGTTTCATAGGGTCAGAGTTATTTGACTCACATTAGAAGGAGCCAAGTATGTTCCAAATGATCTTGAAAGGATTCAGCCATAACAGTAAGTTCTAAATGTTTCTTTGTCAGAGACATTACACGATCATGTTACAGTAGAACAACTTTCTCAGCTACCTTTCCAGCTCTTCTTTAAAAATGAAAAACTGTCTTGATATTATGCAGACTAAGGGAAGTAACTCTTACAGGTTAACTCCCCTAACTCCCTGGGTGCCACCATTATGCATGGATGTGAATATTTTTATATTCACTGTCATACTATAAAGATGTCCTACATATAATTCATTTAATCTTGTACCTTAATTTGAAATCATCCATCTTAAATTTTCAGTGGTTGTTTAATATGGTGCATTCATTGTTGTGAATTCTGGTGAATTTATTCCTAATTTTTGATGTTGTCGTTGTTGTGGGTTTAACGCCATTTTTCAGCACATGATAGGCTATACATGGCGGCCAGTATTAATGGTGGAGGAAGAACCTGGGAAAACCCCGGAAAGAACCACTGACCCATGAGAAGCTACTGGCAAGCTTTCTCACATACCCACATTGGCTGAATTCGAGGCTCGAACTGACGCTGATAGAGGTGAGATGGCAGTGATCCATAACAGAGAGCACTTTAGACCACTTGGCCACTCGGGGCCCCCCTAATTTTTGACATAATTGACATAATTATGCTGTTTATTGTTTTCACATGCGACTTTAATCTCATTCAGCTTTACTGGAGACATTTTTGGGTACTACTTATCAACTGTTACTCATCTACATTGTTTTCTTAATGCGTTTTGCATCATTTCAATTTATGTATATTTATAGTAAGTAATTGTTTCTTCCTCTTCTTTACTACACAGATGACAACTAAGTACAAGAAGTGTAAAGGATTCAGAGTCATGGAGGATGGACATGAGACATGTCTATGCATACAAGTGCTCATTGGCACACACCTTTAATGATTGTGCAGTTTGGTACGAAAGTACTTGCTCTAAAGTTTTAAAAAGAGTTCAAGGACTGCAAAAATAAGCACATTCCAGATACATCATAGCACATAATCTCATATCCAGATTGTTGATTAGTCTTGATGGATGTTCTGATGCCCTCTCCACCACCCCACCCCACCCTCATGCCAGTGCAGAAACTGCATCAGAACATACTGTATCTGTGAATATAGTCACATCATTGATTAGTCTCCTGGGTGATGTTGAGATGTCTGCTCCACCCCTCATGAACATGCAAAATAACAACAGACATTTTAGTGGGTACTTAAATTCATGGTTTTGCTTGTCAAAGTTTGTATATTAGTAGGTATTTAATTTCATGGTTTAACCTATACAAATACCCAAAATAAATAATACAAAAGAATAAAACTATGCCGACACAAACTGTGGTCACTTTAATTTTTAAAACAATACTACCACCTGTATAAGCACAAATCAAAGACCTGGCAAGTTCAATACTTACACTGTGTTTTTGACCAAGTGAATAACGTAAGTCGAAGCTGATGCAGCCAACACTAAAACAATACTTCCATCTCTAAGAATGCAAATAAAACACCTGTCAAGATTAATCACTTTTGCTGTGTTTTGGTTTGAGTGCTCAACATCAAAGGAAGGCGACACAGCCAACAATACTAGGCCAATTCGTTATTAAAGTACATATGAATAATCTCTTACTTAAACCACTGTCCATCAAGTTGCACCATAAGTACTCTCTGACGATCATGGCATTAACACAGTGGCTTAAGAGTGGCAAAATTCAACTTAGACCCCCCTCGGTTCCTGGACTTCCTAACCCATCAGAAGCTGCGAACACAGCGCAGGCACTTGCTTACCAGGCAGCTAATATTTGTGCCTTTCTCTTGTACTGACCAACTTCAACCACTAGACTTGACGGTAAATAAAGAGTACAAAGAAAAATTAAAGTCACACTTCCATGAATGGTATACTAAACAGGTCATGGATGCCATTACGGAAAAAGATGTTACTGGTGATGACGAGTGCACAGTATTAGTAAGCCTTGCAACCTCACTAATCAAGCAAATTCACGCTGAATGGATAATTGCAGCTCATGCGACAAAGAGTGAAAGATCGGACCTAATTATCAGTGGTTTGGAGAAAGCTTGACTTGTTTAATTCAGCAATTTGGGGATTATTTACCTGAGAAGCATTTGTGAGTACCATGAAACTTGATTGACATAATGTTGATACAGTGGCATTGTCCAAAAATCTGTGAAGTGTAAGCTTCAATACTGCTGTAATTAGTGTATATATATAGTGTTTCATTAATAACAGTGTTTTTGAAGAAATAGTTATAGATAATGTTTTACATAATTGTTGTTCTTTTGGATTAAAAATGCATGGATAAAATGAATGAGTTTTCAAAAGGATTTAAACGTTTCAACAATAGTTGTACTCAGATGAAGGATCGATTTGAAAAAGTGTTAAATTTAATTTTCATGTACTGTTATTTTGTATTATTTTTTCTTTCATTTTCACTATTACTATTGTTTGAATACCTTATGCTTTTTCTCTATTTTCTCTCAATCCTTACTTCACATATTGATTTAAGGCAGTGAGTGTAAAATTTCAGCTATCGGATGCCTAATCAAATGTGTACACTGAAACAATATAAAATCATTTATAATTCTTGTTTCAAATGGTTAAATAAAACATAAAACAAAAACGTAAAAACTAACATTTAATTACCAGATTACAGTATTGACCTTGATTTATCAAATGCTGGTAGCTGTGTTAAACTCTAGGAACGAAACACTGTAAGAAAACAGGGTGTGTGTCATCATCCTACGTGGCTCAGTTTTCGTTGGGGATTTAAATTCATGGTTCAGGGCAACAACGAAAACCACACAAATTGGTCCTCCATGAAAATTGATTGAAACTACAGTATTTGTGAATACATTTGAATTGTAGATTAGTCTCGTGTGTTAAGATGCCTTCAAAACCCCACCTCCAATGAAGATGAAGAAACAATGCCAGAAAATACTGTATCCATGATTAGAGTGGAAAGCACAGATAGTTCAAATCAGGCTATGGAACCATATGTGATGAATATGATGCAAATAGCTTGTTGTCAATATGCTGATAAATAGAAATGGTATTTGGATGTTGCATTCATACTCGGGGTAAGCCTAGGACTTGACCAGTGAGCCGTGAGAGCTCACAAGCAATTGGACCATGTTCATGAGACATGACAACTTGCAATCATTTACCCCATCGATGTATGACAGTATAAAAAAAAACATGCTGGATATGGACAATTGCAATTTGACCAATACGTTATGGACAGTCTGTTCCAATATGGTACAGATGGACGGTCCATACCAATACCATACAGACTGACAGTCTATACCAAATATGCTGTACCAGCCAGCAAAAGACCACAATTTATATATATCTTTGGTACACCTTTCAGACTTCTGACCAAATGATCCAGTCAAACAAACGAGCTATGTATGATTACAGTGGTCAGGAGTCCGTAACTGGTGAGTCAGCCATTCAAACTGACCACAAAACTGACTAGCCATGCTGATTGTAGTGCACAAGGTATATGCCGACTTTAGTACACCATATCAACTACAGACCAAACATTCCAGCCATACAGATGAGAAATGAACATTTACAGTATTCAGGAATCTGTTATCTTTGATTGTTGAGCCAGCTAGTTGACCAGAGCAACTATTCCTATGAAATTCATAGTGATCTGTCAATACTTATGAAGTCTATGAAATTCATAGTGATCTGTCAATACTTATGAAGTCATCTGATCAAGCCAATCTGTTATTCTGTAAAGTGATCACTATTGATAACATATCCAATGAACATAGTGATGATGATGCGTGCTGATGATATTTCATCATCATTTCCCAATAAGTTGATGAAAAAGCAATGCTGGAATATGCGAATCTGACAAAGGAATGGACAGAATTTAGTTCATGGAAGCTACAGAGAAAATCTGTAGGATTTTGTCTGTCTGAATGTGTCCTTCAGCTTTAGTCAATTTTGCCTTTAATGCTGTGATGCATGCAACTTTCTCACCCCACAGGTAAAAGGTGTACAGAAATATTTTTTCCACACATAACTTATCTACATGTTGATAAAACACACAAACAAATCTTGAACAGAAATTGATGGTGCCATGCTACTCCTGTCCAATAAAGTCCATTCTCAGAAAATGATCAGTGATCCAAACAGTGTCAGAGGGTTCTTCAGATTTCATTATCTGATCCCCTTTCATAGTCTTTTGTAACTCCTTAGCAATTCCATGAAGTTGGATGTTTGTACACATTAAGTGGGATATTTATGCACATGAAGTGGTAGTTTGATACACATGAAGTGAAATGTTTATACACATGAAGTGGATGTTTATACACATGAAGGGGACATTTATAAACATGAAAGGGGGATACTTATAAACATGAAGTGGAATATTTTATACACAAGAAAATTTTGCTTTTCTGCTTCACACATAGGACTTTTACTCCAGAACATTTCTGAATATGAAGTCGAGCATCAGTTGAGATGTGCGATAGAGATGCAACAAGTATGTGAATATTTTTGACGTGTCCGATTTGTACTTCGATATACTTATTCATGCAGCCCCAGTTTTGGGGCTATACTAAGAGTTCAGGATGTCTGCTGCAGAGATGGTGACATTCCAGCATGAAACACTACAGTAACATTCTGTAAGGTTGGTTTTTGGTTACAACATGAACAGCCGTATGTGTTTTTTGGTTCACAACATGAACAACCTTACATCCCTCATAGTGTGGTTGATAAGCAATGTAAAGAAGTCAAATCTGTCCCTGCTCAACATTTGGTAAATCTTGGCATGGAACCCTTTAAACCTATCTACTTGGCTTCTTCCTCCCAAAAGCTTCAAAAGAAATTGTGCATGTGTTAGAGAAGGCATCAACTAAGGCATTGAAGTTGGACCATCAGTAAGATGTTAGACTAAGTTATATCTCAGTTTGGGTTGCCCTCTACAGCAAAGGCAACATTCTGATTCCTAGACAACATACTGCCATACTGGGATGTATATACAAATGAAGTGAAATGTTTATACACATGAAGTGGATGGTTATACACATGAAGTGAAATGTTTTTACACATTTAGTGGATTGTTATACACATGAAGTGAAATGTTTATACACATGAAGTGGATGGTTATACACAAGAAGTGAAATGTTTATACACATGAAGTGGATGGTTATACACATGAAGTGAAATGTTTATACACATGAAGTGGATGGTTACACACATGAAGTGAAATGTTTATACACATGAAGTGGATGGTTATACACATGAAGCGAAATGTTTATACACATGAAGTGGATGGTTATATACATGAAGTTAAATGTTTATACATATGCTTTCCTCATTCACAGTTTAGGATGGATAACCATTGTAGAGGATTCAGACCTTTTTCCTTCTCAACATTGTGTCCATTTAGATGTGGAACTATTAACACATATTAGCATGAAAGATTTCTCCTAAATGCATAGAAATGCTCAGGCATTTGAGAAAGCATCAAATAAGACCGGGTTAATACAAGGAAGTTTCTTCAAGATCTTTGACCTGCTCAGTATGGAGGTGGACCTGTTACAGTGCCAGTTTATTACTGGACCTCTGATGGCCATTGACATGTAGATGCTTCATGAGAATGCTCTTCATATCAACCTCCTGGAAATGAAAGCCATTCTCAGTGCCTTCTGCATGTGGGTAGAACATATCCATGGAAACATGGTCTTGATAATGTCAGACAATTCGATTGTGGTGACATACCTCTGCAAGGGTGGGGAGGACAATCACCAGACCATTGCCTCATGGTAGGGAAGAAAACCTTGATGGCTACTCCCAGTAACAGGTAATATTCAAATCTGACACATTTCTGGCTGGTTCACTGTCCTCGCTAACTCATCTTCATGGGAGGACAACTGCTTCATACAGAGTTGTCTCTCCATGAACCCTCCATAGGGTCTGTGCCCTTTGGGGTTGTCTGATGCTTGATATTTATTTCATTTTTTTCTTGACCCCACAGCCATGGGCTGTATCTGCTCTTTTACGCAGCTAGGAGGTAATGTGGACATAACTTTCCCACCATCAGTTTTGAGCATGATGATCATAAAGAAATGAGAGCCACAGACTGCATTAGCTTTGACTGCTCCACTAAGATGAAACATCCTGGAACAGCGATCTGCTCAATTTCGTGACAGCCATATCCAGATGAATCAACGCAAACTCCACTTTGCTCAAGCAGTTGAGGTCATCACTTATCCACCAGTGGCCAAAGAAACTCATCCTTCACTTTTGGTTCCTTTCAGGATGTCCTGATTGAAAAGGAGTTTGGAGCTTTATTTGTGTAGAGGATCACAACAACTGAAGATCTTGCACTTTTACAAAATCCAAGGTTAAATTGTGTGTTATCAGTGACTGGTGTCACGTCTGTGATGTCACATCACTCTAAGTACCCATTTCCCAATGGCAGACTTCTTTCTCCTTCTCTTTAAAAGCAATAAGTTATCCTCTATCCCAGTCAAGAGTCTCATACACATTCAGATTTCATGGAAGAGATGATTTTGGCCACAACAAGTCTGTTGAGAGAAGTTAAGCTGCAGGATCCTGGATGTACCCTCAGATGTTACCTGCGATGCAAGAACAATATCCACATCAACTGTAAAAGACTCTTCCTGCTGATGGCAGTAATGCACGATCTAACCCCACAAAAGATGACCTCTTGGTTAAAGGGAGTTAATAAATCAGTGTACTATGAAGTCTCACAGGATCAGGTACACAATGATTTCAGTTCATGAAATACAAGTGACTTACATGAGCCTTGCCTTCAATGTAATGTCTCAAATCAGGTCATAGCTGAGTCAGCTGACTGGCTCACCCAGTCTGCCTTCTCTATCTTGCAATTATATGACATGGCCTAGTCTGACTTCTCTAGCTTTTATTTGCTTGACATAGTCTAGTCTGTCTTCTCTAACCTGCCTTTGTTTGGCATGGTCTTGTCTGTCTTCTTTAGCTTGCATTTGTATGACATACGTAGTCTTGTCTGTCTGCTATAGCTTGCATTTGCAATGACATGGTCCAGTCTGTCTTCTATAGCTTGAATTTGTATGACATGGCCCAGTATGTCTTCTGTAGCTTACATTTATGTGACATGGCCTTCCTGAGCAGAGAACTTAATCTCTTTGGGTTAGTGGTAACTGCAGGACACACGGTACTGATATGGAAAAATGGGAACCAGCCTAGAAATGGGTGAACATAAAATAGAGTATATATGGGTTTGGCTGACAAGGAGTGTTAATAATCTAAGTTATGTTTTAGGATAAAGAATCTTTTGAGAGCTTATCCTAGTTGTAAGTGAAAAAAAAATAGAGAGTGACATTGTTTTATTGATAGAATTTCAGTCCTTTAACAGTCTTGAGTTTGGGACACTCATTACTAAAATTAGCACCTGACTCTTTGGTGCAAAATTGACAGAACATTTCAAACACATGAAGGTCCAGAAAATGCCATGGCTCATATCAATTCCTCTACACAGAAGCTGACATCAGGTTTCATTTATACTGATAAATATAGGTTTGATCATGAGCACTCAAAAATTTTAAGTTATTGAATTTTTAATATCATGGTGTTTGCTTAGGTTTACTATGGGAACTGAATTAGTACTGTGAGTCCTACATAGACACTCCCCATTCAAGAAATCAGTCTTAAACCCAGACATTACTTTGCCACATATGTTGGATTTGCATGGGAACTTTTTATGGTGTGACAATAATCAAGTACAGAATCCCATAGGGATTTCTCGTGCACATGTATAAACAAATTATCACTCATGGTGCTAAACAGACTTTACGAGAACCTCATCCTTTTAGTCAAGCATTCATGCTTCCATGGGTTTTTGAAGTTCACTTGTAATTTAACTCCACACCCACAACATGTGATGTGATTTAGAACCCAAAAATAACCCTTTACTGTACAGAATGAGAGAAATTACATGTATAAGTCTGTGAAAGTTGTGTTCTAGTTTTTTGTCTGTGGCACGCAACTTTATCGAATAAATCTAACAACACCAGTAACTGGACAAAAAATATTTTCTCTTTTTTGGGTGCATTTTAGTTTATATATAGTTTTGTGATACATTCATAGCTTTCTTGACATATTTTTGATATATTTTGCCAGAAATTCATGGTTACTGATCGCATTTAGCAGGTGATCATTCACACCAGTGATTTATGTAGTAAAATTTATCTATGCACAATGATTTAGGTTGTAAATGATGGGTGGTCAGTCATAGTAGATTTTGCTCAAATCAGGTTATATTATAATTCATATCAAAGTATTCATGACAACAATTGTTTAGTGGTCTGGTCATTAGTGTTATCCATCAGATGTAGCTGTATTTTGGATTGGTCATTAATGTCACCCATCATATGTATCTGTATTTTGGATTGGTCATTAGTGTTATCCATCAGATGTAGCTGTATTTTGGATTGGGCATTATAGTTACCCATCAGATGTAGCTGTATTTTGGATTGGTCATTAGTGTTATCCATCAGATGTCGCTGTATTTTGGATTGGTCATTAGTGTTATCCATCAGATGTAGCTGTATTTTGGATTGGGCATTATAGTTACCCATCAGATGTAGCTGTATTTTGGATTGGGCATTAGTGTTATCCATCAGATGTAGCTGTATTTTGGATTGGGCATTAATGTTACCATCATATGTAGCTGTATTTTGGATTGGGCATTATAGTAACCCATCAGATGTAGCTGTATTTTGGATTGGTCATTAGTGTTACCCATCAGATGTAGCTGTATTTTGGATTGGTCATCAATGTTACCCATCAGACGTAGCTGTATTTTGGGTTGGGCATTGTAGTTACCCATCAGATGTAGCTATATTTTGGATTGGGCATTGTAGTTACCCATCAGATGTAGCTGTATTTTGGATTGGTCATTAGTGTTACCAATCAGATGTAGCTGTATTTTGGATTGGTCATCAATGTTACCCATCAGACGTAGCTGTATTTTGGATTGGTCATTAGTGTTACCAGTCAGATGTAGCTGTATTTTGGATTGGTCATTAGTGTTACCCATCAGATGTAGCTGTATTTTGGATTGGTCATTAGTGTTACCCATCAGATGTAGCTGTATTTTGGATTGGTCATTAGTGTTACCAATCAGATGTAGCTGTATTTTGGATTGGTCATTAGTGTTACCCATCAGATGTAGCTGTATTTTGGATTGGTCATTAGTGTTACCCATCAGATGTAGCTGTATTTTGGATTGGTCATTAGTGTTATCCATCAGATCTTTTTATTTATATGCATACAGTTTGCATGAAGTTGTCTGATTAGCAAACATTCTATGATTTTATTTTCATTATCAGTTCTGTCCATTTTAGGGAGTGTTGATGACACATGGAAACCTATCTGCACAGATTAACATGATGGTGGAAGCATGGGGATGGTCAAAATCAGATGTCATACTTCATGTCTTGCCACTTCATCATGTCCATGGGATTGTCAATGTACTCTTGACATCCTTGTACTGTGGCGCAACATGTGTGATGTTACCTAAGTTTGACAGCAAGATGGTAAGTAATTGTTTAGTTTAGCTAAATGCTTGTTTTTAATGATTAAAATGGCCATATGTTAACATATATTTTTCCAAGTCAGTTCCACAAATGTTATTTTAAATTATAAATTGTGTGAGGGTACTAACTTTGATAGAATTTGTGTCAATGATGAGTTTAAAGACCTAATGAACAAATTATTCATAGATAAAGAAAATTGGATACCGTTTAAAATCCACAAGTTTGTGTGCTGACATTTTGGGCTTGAAGAGATTTCACACCCTCCAAACCCAATGGCATGCTGTCCATTCATGTATTACTAAAAGTAGATCGTGCTTCTCATAATAGGAGCTCTTTTATTTAGCTCGACTTTCTTTTATTGCTTTAAAATGCGTCACACTTTCTGTGTAAGGGATAAAACTCAGATTTCATCCTTGAGAGGAAATGATTAGACCTGAGAGTGGTTACCTCCCTTGAATTGCCTAACAACTGCTGTAGTACTTTATTTCATTTTCTCATGGTGATTCTTTTCATTTTTGCCTGAAATATGGGTAGGAAACACATGTTAGAGTTTCTTCTGATTTCGTTCAAATACATGTTTCCATGAGATTTTAATTTTGGTGGATGCTTAGGTGTATAAAAAATGTAGTGTTTTTAATCAACCATTTCATTCACACATGTGCAGAAGGGTGAAAATTGGACTTCTGTTTTTTGTTTGTTTGTTTGTTTTGCTTGTTGAACCCATGATTTTCATGATGTAGTCCACTTTTTCTCCAATTCTCAAACTTATCTTTCTGCTGGCAAAAGTTTGTCTGTTCATCTCAAAATTATTGTACTTTTTACAAAAGTTCATCTGAGAGTTCAGACCAGTTTGCTTTAGATTTAACAGCAAAATAATCCAGACACAATCTTCGGTTCTGAAAATTGGAAATTATAGCCTAAAAGAGGTCTGGTCTCAAAAGTGTAGTTTTTTCTGCTGTATTTTTTTATATGAGTAGAAAGTCTACATTGTTTAACATCATTTCACTTTTCTCCTTCCCTTCTACCACCCAGTTGATGTATCATGAATGATAGTGATGTTTCAGTGCTCAGAACTAGGGTACTGCCTCATGATGCTTAAATGTGACACAAGGGGATAATGAGTTAAAACAGTATTGAACCATTCAGCATAAAATGCTCTTCATTTGAAAGTGCAGTATGTTTTCTTTGTTTTATGCCAATGATCTCTATGCCAATTGTCCAGAAAATTACTTGTATGGACTGCCACTAAATACCAATGAAATTAAATACACATTGATTAAAGATGGATTATACAGATGACTGAGTTTACAGACAAAATCATTGTCTCTCAGTGGGTCTGGATAATGGGTGGTTTACTGTAATAATAATAATAATAATCTTTCTTTCATGAGGGTAGCTCAGCTAGATTACTGATTTACCCATGGGGACCCTCAAGTAATGTCTTTTTGTCAATCAGTGTATCTAGTTTATCTAACAAAATGTGTTTCTTAGATAAAACGAGCCTAAATAATGATCCATGGGCAAAAGCTACAGAAAAATGTTCTCAATCATGAAAAGAGCCTAATTCCTTTGAAAGGGCACTTGTCTCTGTAAAAATCTACTTGTCCAGAAGAGTTTTTATATGTTATATATATTTGGTTTATATTGAGTGTTTAACTTTTGTCCATGATTGTAAGTTGTCATGACCCAGTTCACTGTCTGTTTTTCACTGCTTTTTTTGTCTTCCCTTGTTTGCCTTTGAAAATGTCAAACATTTTGACATGGACCCTTAAATGTTATAACTGCCTGTTATCATTCATCTATAATGGACTCAACTCATCCTGGATACCAAGTGTCCATGATGGACTGGATTAATCAAGGATGTCAGGTATCTATAATAGACTTGACTAATCCAGGATGTCAAGTATCTATAATTGACTGGACTAATCCATGATGTCAAGTAACCCAGGATGTCAAGTACATGTATCTATAACAGACTCAACTAATCCAGGATGCCAAGTATCTATAATGGACTTGACTAATCCAGAATGTCAAGTATAATGGACTGGACTAATTCAGGATACCAAGTATACATTATGGACTGCATAAATCCAGGATACAAAGTATCTGTATTGGACTTTACCAATCCAGAATGTCAAGTATCTGTAATGGACTTGACTTATCCACGATGCCAAGTATCCATGATGGACTGCACTAATCCATTGTCCAAGTATCTGTGATGGACTGGACTAATCCAGAATGTCAAGTATCTATAATGGACTTGACTAATCCAGGATACCAAGTATCCATGATGGAATGGACTAATCCAGGATGCCAAGTATCCATAATGGACTGGACTAATCCAGTATCCAAGTATCCATAACAGACTGGATTAATCCATTATCCAAGTATCTGTGATTGATTGGAATAACACAGGATGCCAAGTATCTATAATGGACTCGATGAATCCAGGATGTCAAGTACAATGGACTGGACTAATTCAGGATACCAAGTATACATGTTGAACTGGATTAATCCAGGATGTTATGTGTCTCTAATGGTTTGACTAATCCAGGATGCCAATTATCCATAATGGACTGGACTAATACAGTATTCCAAGTATCCATAATGGACTGAACTAATCCAAGATGACAGATATCCATAACAGACTGGACTAATCCAGTATCTAAGTATCCATAGTAGAGTGTACTAATCCAGGATACCAAGTATACTGGACTAATCCTGGTATCCCAAGTATCCATGATGGACTGGACTAATCCAAGAAGCCAAGTATTCATAAAAGACTGGGCTAATCTAGGTTGCCAAGTATCCGTAATGAACTTTATTAATTCAATACACAAAGTGTCTGTAATTAATTGTACCAATCCAGGATGCCAATTATTCATAATGGACTGGTCTAATTCAGGATGCCAAGTATCTGTGTTGGACTTGGCTAATCCAGGATGCCAAGTATCCACAATGGACTGGAGTAATCCAGGATACCATATGTCTTTAATGATCTGGCCTTTGATTTATTGATTGCTACTAGAGCATGATTTGTCAGGGTTGCTGGTGGTTCAGAATTTTATCCAAGAGGTTGGATACATTGTTGAAGCCTGCAACTTTTTTCTTATGGCCTGGTTTGTTTCTCTGCTCACAAAGTCTGGTAAGTTTTGTTGCCAATGATTTTTGACTCACTGTATTGAACCTTGGGTTCAGCATGAAAACCACATTAATGAATTCACTAGAGTTCTTTTGGACTTCTCAAGGAAAGTTTTGAATTCTAAGACAACTCGATTTTGAAAAGTGGATATAGGGTTTTAGTCATGGATGTGGTTCTATAATTTTTCTTTTGACTAGTCATATTTCTGGCAGAAGGGGCAGATAATCCATTCTGCATGGCAAAAAGGACCAAAATTCCAGAACAGCATGGAATCTATATAGTACAAGTCTAGATTGGGTAGACATTAATTTAAAAGAGGTACAAGCTATTGTTCTATATATATATATATATATATATATATATATATATATATATATATATATATATATATATATATATATATATATATATATAAATATAAATAAATGTAATATAATTTTTAAAAAAAAAGAATTGAAAAAGGTGAGTGTGTATTTTTCATTCATATCTAAAACAATTGTATTATTTAATTTATAATTATTTTCTTATTTTTAATAGCATACTTAACAGGAAAATTCAAAACAGTTATTGTAATTATCAGCTTATGATCATTGCAATGTTTTAAGCTGAATGGTTTGCTATATAAGTAACAAACTAGCAAATTATTAGGGTTGAATGAGAAAAAAACAATTCACTATGTTAAATGTCATTTTGAATAGTTATAAAGAACAATTCTGTTTCAACAAGTTAGACAACAATTTAACACATCAAGACTGCATTTAAAATATATGAATAAATTGTACAAATCAATTTAGATCATTTTATTTGTTAGCCATAAGTCATGGCAGTTATATTGTGAACATCCATTGATTGATATAGTGTTAAGTTACTGGTCAAAAGTGTTAAGAAATATAAAATAGTCACATTGGTGTCTAAACCACATAAATGATGAAGTTGAAAAAAAGTTTCTGAACCTTGGAAGCAAACACTGGTACACATAATCTCATTTGTGATAGATGTTTTCTATATGAAATTAAAGCTGTGAATGTGTACAGTCTAATGTTATGTGAATAAATATATACTTTGAGGATCACATGAACAATAGCTAAATTTGCATCAACATATCATCAGTATGACTTGTCATATTTTAATTCTTTAAGTTCCATACTCACCATCATTCAGTCTTCAGATTGGTTGGAGATTTTCATAAATATTCATATCCATTAACCTGGCAGCATAATTTTTCAAATGAACCACAGATTGGCTGGAGATTTTCATGAATATTCATATCCATTAACCCAGCAGCTTAATTTTTTAAATGAACCACAGATTGGCTGGAGATTTTCATGAATATTCATATCCATTAATCTGGCAGCATAATTTTCCAAACTTGAGTCAGTAAACTACTGACTTTGTACAGGCCATGTGAATTTACCTGTAATTTGCATTTGAACCTGTGATATGGTGTAAATATAAATAAATAACACTAACAAATCATACATATTGAGAAAGATAATTTTGTAAACTTTTATTTAATACATATTTTATAGCAGTCTTTAAACAAGGAAGTTAATATTATATGAAAAATTTGTAGTGACCATGTACAACAGTGACAGTTTCAGGGCATGTATGCCATGTGCTGGGGTAGCTGGTATGAATCACACTACCAACCCCACTCCCATAAACCCCTTCCTCCAAACATATGAAAATCCTTCAAGCTCATAATTTGCAACCAATAAAGTATTTCTGCTGTACAAAAGCAGACATATTTCAAACAAAAGGTGATGACAATTGCATTCCAGATATTACTTTAATAAAGTGGAAAGTTGATGATGAATGGGCTGTTTTCCTGCAAAATTACTTACAAGGAAAATGTTTAGTAAACATACAAAGTACATAACAGAGCAAAGAGAAAATAGGAAGCCCGTGATTTAAATTTTGGGCCAAAAGTTAATCTTGAACCTAGGTTACACAAATGTAATTGTACACTAGAATAACCTCTTGTACATAAAATGTGAAATCATGTATCCTTGATACCACTTTTAGTAGTGATTGAGAAACATGGAGAAAAGTATGGATAAAAAGTATCAATAAAAAATATATCTCAACTCCAATCATATGAAACTATTTAGTGCTTCCAGAGACTTGATGTTTCACAGAACTGCTTCATGGTTTGATAAATTTTGGGCCACCATGGAAGGAACTTGGTAGCACAGCTTAAATTTAGTAGCCTGTGAAAGGAACTTTATTATTTAACTGTTAGTTTTAAAAATTCCCAGGTTTTTTTCTTCATTTTGATTACTGGGCACTTATTCTCCTTTATGAAAATTTCAGTAATTATATTTAACAATATACACACCAAACCATGAATGAACTATCTGAATTCAGCATACTGTATGGTACCTTAGACACAGGACATTGGCAGAACTTGCAGTGTGCTGTAAGGTAGTTCAGACACAGGATTTTGTTAGCCTTCCAGTTGACTCTGGGAATATTTGTAAGACCCCTTTTCACTAAAAAATTTGACTTTTTTGTGTTCTAGACATGGTCAGCTCTACTCAACCAAGGCCAGATGGAGCATCCTGTACAAATCACACTGTTCATGGCCGTACCAACAATCTATGCCAAACTGATTGAGTATTTGGAGTCGGAGGTTTTCAGTGTTGAAGGCTCCGATCTAACTGCCAAGTTTGTTAGGTCATCATGTCAAAGCAAGATCAGGTATTAATTTTACCTTTATTAATACTTGCACATTAACCTAAGAAGTAGTGAGATATTCTTTGTCCATCCATCAGTTCATTATTTTGTCGATCTACATGTATCACAATTTCTGCCAACTGAAAATTCACCCAACTTAGTACGGTACATTAGATGTCCAAATGGTAACAATGGATAAGTGTTGTATAGTTTCGAGTTCTTCTTCATTTGTCTACAAAGAGGTGTTCAGAGATCAAATGTAAAATATGTTCAGTTAATTTAATAATTTAAAAAAAAAATATCCTTTGTTTTGCCAAACTTTATATATTCATTTGTAGTCAGAACTCCAGAACAGATTTCAGGTTGTTTGGGACTTTTCTGCCTGTGGTAGAAGCCATGGCAACATGAAGATTAAGAGTTTGCATCAAAGTTTCATTTGGCATAAAATAAGAAGTGTATATCCTAGAACAGTATGCAGGCATAAAGCAAGAAGTGTACATCCTAGAACAATATGCAGGCATAAAGCAAGAAGTGTACATCCTAGAACATTATGCAGGCATAAAGCAAGAAGTGTACATCCTAGAACAGTATGCAGGCATAAAGCAAGAAGTGTACATCCTAGAACAGTATGCAGGAATAAAATAAGAAGTGTACATCCTAGAACAGTATGCAGGCATAAAATAAGAAGTGTACATCCTAGAACAGTATGCAGGCATAAAATAAGAAGTGTACATTCTAGAACAGTATGCAGACATAAATCAAGAAGTGTACATCCTAGAACAGTATGCAGGCATAAAGCAAGAAGTGTACATCCTAGAACAGTATGCAGGCATAAAGCAAGAAGTGTACATCCTAGAACAGTATGCAGACATAAAGCAAGAAGTGTACATCCTAGAACAGTATGCAGGAATAAAGCAAGAAGTGTACATTCTAGAACAGTATGCAGACATAAAGCAAGAAGTGTACATCCTAGAACAGTATGCAGACATAAAATAAGTGTACATCCTAGAACAGTATGCAGGCATAAAATAAGAAGTGTACATCCTTGAACAGTATGCAGGCATTAAGTAAGAAGTGTACATCCTAGAAAGGTATGCAGGCATAAAATAAGAAGTGTACATCCTAGAACAGTATGCAGGCATTAAGTAAGAAGTGTACATCCTAGAAAGGTATGCAGGCATAAAATAAGAAGTGTACATCCTAGAACAGTATGCAGGCATAAAATAAGAAGTGTACATCCTAGAACAGTATGCAGGCATAAAGTAAGAAGTGTACATCCTAGAACAGGTTGCAGGCATAAAATAAGAAGTGTTCATCCTAGAACAGTATGCAGGCAAGCAATAAGGTCCCAAGGAAACCTTGTTCTACTAAAGGTATTCTTAAGCAATTTTTTTAAACAGATTAATGGTGAGTGGATCAGCAGCCTTACCTCAACCTATCATGGAGAAATGGATGAAACACACTGGTCATACACTGCTAGAGAGATATGGCATGACTGAGACTGGGATGGTTCTCACAAACCCACTACATGGAGAGAGAATACCAGGTACGTTTACATGAATTTGACACTTCAAGATTATATACAGATTATCGTCAATATTTAAGTTTTAATTTCCATTAGTTTTACATGATAAGATGCTTTAAACACCATTACATGAGTTCTACTATTTACTATAGTGGCTGAGTGGTCTAAGACACTTGTTTCTACTGATCACTCACACATCTCTCCTCTGCATGAGTTCAAGTCCCAGCTCAACCCACAGGGTATGTGAGAAACCTTGCCAGTAGCTTCCCTTGGTTTGGTGGTTCTTCCCAGATTCTTAATCCACCAAATATGCTGGCTGCCATGTATTGGTGGCTATCATGTGCTGAAAATTTTATAACCCTGCATCCAGAAGCAGTCGATGTTTAGGATTCTCTTTATTTCTTAATCTCTTTTCCTTGTTCAGGCTTAAACTTATACTACTTTATGTATGCATAGGTGCATCTTGGCATGAACATGTGTTGTACAAGAAAAATGTGTCACTGTAACCTCATTACAGTAACTGTGGTTTATTTAAAATAGGTTCAGAATTGTGTCTGGCCCAAATTCCAGTCCTTTTTCATCTGTTGCCACTAAACTTACATAAGGATACATCATGTGATGGAGCTATGTCATGCACTAAACTGGGTTGCTTTGACCTACTTTCCAGAATTGATTAAAATTTGTTTAAAAAAAATATATTCATCCTTTTTTGTTATTACTACTCCTATTGAGATAAATCTTACACTTTGTATAATACCTTTAAATGAACATATATCTGCACCTATTGTAAACTGAGTCACTGTGACCTAATGTCAGTGATTTATTAATAAATTGGTTGCAATTCTGGGCTGTGATATAAATACCTTTGGATATTCTGCCACACAAATTGAACTCTGGATGCATATTAGGATAAATGGGAGTTGCACACCAAATGTGAGATACCATGGCCAACATTCTAAAATTTATTAAGATTTGCTTAAACTGTGTGCTTATACTCTGTGTCTGGGCTGTAACTCTTATAAAACATAACCTATAATGATTGTGTACAATTTGGAATGAACACATATTTGCACCAAAACAGGGCACTGTGACCTGCTTCCCAGGATTTATTAAAAACTGGTTCAAAATCTTATGAGAATTGTAATAAAAGCTATAATTACTCAACATTTGTACATTATGTTGAGGGTAAACCTTTTGATGAAAACAGTCAATGCACCCAAACAGGATTTTTAACATTACTAGCAATGGTCTCTGTGGTGATTTTTTCACACCATTTAATCTGTTCCTACAAAATGTGCATTGTAGGTTGTTACAAAAATGGTCACAAACCAAGTAAGAGAAAGAAGCAAAACTAACAAGTTTTGTAAAACTTAACAAAGAATTTGATTATCATAGTCATAATTGAAAATGTGAGAAGAACTTAAAATATTATGATGTGAATCCAGAATAATCCTGTTAAAGTTTTATGAAAGTCCTAAATGAATGAAAAGTTATGCATAAATTTCAAAACTGGTTCTTCAAGAATCGTGCTGTTGTGAAGATGGCATCGTCCAGAACTCATTCAGATAATTCACAACAGTTCCAAAATAATATTATAGTCCACATAATGAGCACTTTTTATTTCCACTGAACAGTCCAAACAATAATTTTTTCTCGCAAATAATATCTAAGTACAACACAAAACATGTCTGCAGACTTACAACAGGTACACAGATTATGAGGATATGACTAAAATCGGAATGAACCTCATTGCTCAGTTCTCTCTTTATATACACCAAATATTACTACTCTTTTCACAATATACCCACATGACAGATCACACTTCATTTTGCACTGAACTTGCCTATTCATGTGGCCTGGCCCAACCAATGGGAAGTTACTGAATTCTTCTAGAAATGTCAAAACCCCCCATCAGCCAATGAGAAATGAATCTATAGGAGACATTAAGTCTTAATATTAAGATTATTATTAATAATTGTCAACACATACATACACATCTATTTATAGATTATATGTAATATTATGCTTTAACAGACTCAGGTCACGTATGCAAAATTTAACTAAAGATATTCTATACAATTTACCACCATGAATAGACACAACAAGGTGCATCTTGTAATTAAAATGTTTCACACACTAGAATTTGGTTGCTTTGATCAACTTTCTATGGGTTATTGCACACTACTTTTAAGATACAGTCTTATCTCTTGTCAGTTCCTTGTCAGTAACATCTTTAGCTAATGCTTTGAAGAACTTCAAAATGCAGATGTCATCTGAAGCAAAACAGTATCATTTGGAAGGGACTTCTGGACTCTTTCTCACCATCCAAAATAGAGGATAGATATTGTACCATCACTGCAATGATCATTTTTCTGTCCCATCCAGTTTTCTGTTAGAATATTCCTGTATCTTCCGACCACTTGACTAAAGCAATTAGTGATAGCTATGATTCCATGGAGTATATTGTGTTGCCTATGTTACAAATGGCAGTCATTTAGCAGTGTTTATTTTTTTAGTCTTTATAAGAAATAATGCCTTCATTTGATCTGTCTACCTACATGTATTCATAAATCTATCCAACATTTATCTACAGGTATATGCCTATCTATCGATCTACTTACCTTCTTACATTGCTACCTACCTACTACCTGATGATTTATCTTTAGGTTTTGGATTCACTCTTTCAGTCTGCCTCATTTGTATTACCTTAAAGACTTCTCCAGGGCGGGGCCTGTGAATTAAAACAAAATTTTGCCACAAGCAAATTCACTGAAAATCTTTTTTAGAATGGTTGTTTCTCATGAAAAAAAATGTCTTGAACAATTTTTAAAAAGAAATATTTCTTGTAAGGCATTTGATTAAAATTATGGGTTAATACTTCTTTCAGATATAAGATTGGCTTAAAACACCCCACAGGAGGAAAATATCTCAGAAATAGGTAAATCAGCAGAAAAGGTCTGCAGCAACCTATTTTTTGACCAGAAATGTTTGCTAAATGTGTATGCATAGAAATACCCTTTGCCATGTTAAAAAATAGTTGTAGTAAAGTGCAAACTTGGTGATTGACAGGCTGAGCCCTTGTTCTCTAAGCTTGACCCATCAGTAGTCATTCTTAGGTGCCTATTAGCTCTCTGTGTTTCAGGTGCAGTAGGAAATCCATTTCCAGGTGTTGAAGTATGTATTGGAAAGCCCAATGTATACAGTCCCACAGGTTATGACATCATCAACAGGGGAGACTCCAAACAGTCAAAAACTACTCCAGGTAACCATATATATATATATATATATATATATATATATATATATATATATATATATATATATATATATATATATATATATATATATATATATATATATATGATAGTAGACCATGTCATAGATTTTGACATTAGACCATGTCATAGGTGCTTATAGTAGACCATGTCATAGGTGCTGACATTAGACCATGTCATAGGTGCTGATAGTAGACCATGTCATAGATTTTGACATTAGACCATGTCATAGGTGCTGATAGTAGACCATGTCATAGATTTTGACATTAGACCATGTCATAGGTGCTTAGAGTAGACCATGTCATAGGTGCTGATATTAGACCACGTCATAGGTGCTGATAGTAGACCTTGTCATAGGTGCTGACATTAGACCATGTGATAGGTGCTGACAGTAGACTATGTCATAGGTGCTGACATTAGACCATGTCATAGGTGCTGATAGTAGACCATGTCATAGATTTTGACATTAGACCATGTCATAGGTGCTGATAGTAGACCATGTCATAGATTTTGACATTAGACCATGTCATAGGTGCTTAGAGTAGACCATGTCATAGGTGCTGACATTAGACCATGTCATAGGTGCTGATAGTAGACCATGTCATAGATTTTGACATTAGACCATGTCATAGGTGCTGATAGTAGACCATGTCATAGATTTTGACATTAGACCATGTCATAGGTGCTTAGAGTAGACCATGTCATAGGTGCTGACATTAGACCACGTCATAGGTGCTGATAGTAGACCTTGTCATAGGTGCTGACATTAGACCATGTGATAGGTGCTGACAGTAGACTATGTCATAGATGCTGACATTAGACCATGTCATAGGTGCTGATAGTAGACCATGTCATAGATTTTGACATTAGACCATGTCATAGGTGCTGATAGTAGACCATGTCATAGATTTTGACATTAGACCATGTCATAGGTGCTTAGAGTAGACCATGTCATAGGTGCTGACATTAGACCACGTCATAGGTGCTGATAGTAGACCTTGTCATAGGTGCTGACATTAGACCATGTGATAGGTGCTGACAGTAGACTATGTCATAGGTGCTGATAGTAGACCATGTCATAGGTGCTGGCATTCGACCATGTCATAGGTGCTGATAGTAGACCATGTGGTAGGTGCTGACATTAGACCATGTCATAGATGCTGACATTAGACCATGTTTGCGTACCATGTATATAACAAAGACAGACAATTAACATTTTTGTTTATCATACCAGCAGTTAATTCTCCTTTACTGATTGTTGCTTTCAATTTTCCCTGATTAAAATACGGTGAGTATAGAACATTTAAATAGTTCCAGCCATGCAATGAACAAATTTACTTGCCTTTATTGTTAAATGCAACCATGAAAACAAGGCATCATGTCAGAAAAGAGAATGGGGAATGGAAATTTACTTTGGCATGGGATTTCTTTCCTCAGATTAGTCTGTTTCCATTTATAATCAGCTTGATATCTGTTATGAATTACCATACGTTTTGGGACACTGTATGTGTTAGGACACCATAAATTAATTTTTAAAGTAACTTTTTATGCACCGTATGTTCTGAGACACATTGTCTTTTCAAGTTGTAAGTTGTGGGAGATCTTTTAAATCATTCAAAAATTACATATCAGAAAATACACTCTAACTGAAATTTTATTTAAAAAAATAAAAAACTGTACTTGAGAACTCTTTAATCCACTGCAGCATGATCTCATCAACACAACCCTTCTCATGCACACATACAGTCCATTCTTTCGGTGCATGAATATTTTTTTTATAGCTTTCTCATGTTGTGAAAAATCATCGTTAGAGGCAACACATCACCTGAAGTGGAAACTGCAAGGACTAAAGTCAGATTTTTAAAAATCTGCACCGTTCGTGCTAATTCTCACACTTCTAACCCCCATCTTACTGTCAGCCTGTTGAAACAATCAGTTTACTGCTTGCTGCCAGTTGTGTTTATTCACCACCTGGGCTTCTATTTGCTTGGCATCTGTAGTTATTATTAATACAAACAGGCATTGATGTTTGTGGGTAAATAGTATACTCAGCAATAACTTGCTTTAATGATACTTTTGTAACCCATGCTAGCGAAAAGATTGTCACTTGCACTCATGTGAATATATTTTCAAATAATGATTTTTATTTTCGAGATACTGTTATATAGTTGACCTGGATATAATTTAGTCTTGGTTATTTTGCACCTAACACTGTGTCATGCGTGAATGGCAGTTGTCTTCAAGTGATTGGTTGATTATTTCCCTCTCGTTTGCAATTTTGTTGGATCCATTTTTCAGTCAGATAACATATTCAAACCTTTGAGTAGAACCAAACACGATTTGTTTCTCAGTGTTCGTGTCCGTGAACAATGTGTCATGCATTATCAAACATAAATGATGCACTCTATAGTATGGAAGCCTACACTACATATGCAGAGTTTGTGGATATGTTTTATTCGTTAATGATCAGGATAAAAACAAAAAGGAATAAATTATTACAATATAAGGTTAGTTTTTTTCATTTTGTTATCAAATAAACATTTTCTTATTCTATTTTATTGCAACATGCAGTGGGTGTGTCTGCAAATTCCATACAAATTTATTTAGTTTCTTATATCTTGGGACATATGACCTAGATGAAAAAAGTTTCACCATAAGTTCTGGGACAGGGAAAAAAATAATTATTTTATCTTGTCCCAATATATACGGTAAATATGGTTTTAGCCCACTTTCTGTTTCTGAAACATTTACCTGACATTATTATAATCCACCTGAGAATTCTCACTGTAAAGATTCTTTTAATAAAATCCCATAACATTGTTAGTTTTCTTCACAAGATCACTGAGGAATGTTCACTGTGATTATTAAGCTCCACGCTTAACAAGATCTCAATCATTCTCTGGTCCAGATTTTCTCCTGAATCACTTTGTATTTTGCAAAGAATAGAAAAAGTTCTCTCTGTATCAGCACCAGAATATTGGAATGATAGTTGTAGCTGTTGTAGGGTTTAACACCATCTTTCAGCATACAATAGGCTATACATGGTGGCCAGTATTAATGGTGGAGGAAGAACCTGGGAAAACCCCGGAAAGAACCACCGACCCACAAGAAGCTACTGGCAAGCTTTGTCACATACCCACATTTGCCGAATCCGAGACTCAAACCCACGCAGACAGAGGTGAGATGGCAGTGATCTGTAACAGAGAGCGCTTTAGACCACTTGGCCACTCGGGGCCCCCTTGGAATGATAGGACAACTATTTTCAGCCAGCAAAGAAGTTCTAATATCAGTGTTCCTGTTGCTGGGATTGTAAGGTTGTTGACTGCTTATCTGATACTCCTCCACATTATCTTCATCCCATGGAGGAAGTTCCTGACTTATACTTGACATCTAATCTATTCCTGAGTCTCATCCTCAAGGGCTTCTTTCTCTTCATGGCTCAAATCCAAAAATATGCAGGCAGTTTTCACCACTGTAAATGAAAAAAAATAACGATTGATTTAGACTTTGAAATAAATTAAAAAGAGTGTTGTCTATTTATGCTGTTAAGAACAATTTATCCAAAAATAATGGTTTATATGGTGTATGATGGGTGATAAATAGTAGTGAATAAGATATCTTTTAACATATTTTTAACTACAGGTAAACCACCAATTTTCCGGCACCCTTAGTTCCAAAGTCTTGCTGGATTAACAGTTTTGCCCGGACCAACCGAGGTCACACATCGCCAGTATAGTGCAGTTTCATCTGCATTATGCACTTGCTCAGGATTTTTAGTTCTGGGCAAGAATGAAATCCATGAAAATTTTTATCTCATGAAAATTAGTGAAATTACACTACATATTTTAACTTGTCCAGGCAATGAGTTTATTTATTTAATAGTGTTTTCACAGTTATTTTATTATTTAATACATTTGTTAGGGACAGAATAATGTGGCATTGTTGTACATTGGACTGTAGTTGTTGGCATTATTTGTTAATTGCAGGCATGGAAAAGGAGAGTGGAGAGCTTTTGGTCAAGGGACCTAATGTTTTCAAAGAGTATTGGAAAAAAGCTGAAGCCACAAAGGCAGCCTTTACTCCGGATGGATGGTTTAAAACAGGTAAGGCCACAAATGCAGCATGGTTTAAACAGGTCTGTAAAGCCACAAAGCAACATGATTTGAAACAGGTCATTAAGATATACATGCCAGCAATTATGCTTTTGGTTCAATCATAATGCTTTTTTTTCCCCTAATTATATCTTATGATCAACTATATATGGATTATGCATTTTTGATACATTGAAAAATAAATATAGAGCAATAAAAGGTTGTGTTTGTCATTTTTATTATCATATATTTTATTCCATTCATATCAGACTGAGAATATTCTTGAAAAGATGACTGCTGGCATAGAATAGCATAAGAATGCTACATTAGATGTCCTAGACGTACTTATGGTTTCCTTATTTTCTGTTTGTAGTAACTGCATATAACAAATTTCCAAGAAAACAGATGGGTTTCTTCAGTATGAAACTTTGTCTCACAAATTCATTATATTGATAGGATAGTTAAGTAGAGAACCAGTCTATACTTTTAAACAAAATGGTGTCCAATCTTAACCAAAAACAAGCTTCATATGACTTTATATGACTGAAAATGTTAGAACAGCTGGATCTTTTCAAACTTCAAAACATGTCAGAAAAATAGAAGACTGGACAAAACAAGATCACTTTGCAAAGAAGAATATGAGAGTAATGTAATACAGCACTCAAGATGAGCACAAGATTGTCATGCTCATTGCAGAATTCATGACTTGATAATCAGTCTGCAAAAGTTACATATGTAGATTAGCTAAAGTGAGCACTGAATATAAATAATTTGTCAGTATGTTTTGTAATAGCATTCTGCTTCTAATCTACGTGTATTTTGCCCAGTTGTGACAAGAATTTTCAGAGGCTGCAGAACCAGATTAGTAGCAAATATAAATGTACATTGCCAAGAAATTAGAAAACATAAAACATGCTGAAAATATTTAAGGTAGGAAACATTATTGGGTCTTTAAGTTTGTTCTTGCAGTTGAAATAGGTGAGATTTAATAGCACTCTTGAATGAGATCACTTTGTCTTTGTGTCTAAGTTCAGTGGGCAATTCATTCCATGTTTCTGGGCCCTAATATGCAAACGAACGTTGTCTATATGACTTCGTTTTTATAGTGGGAATAATGAGTACACGATTGTCAGAAGAGGAGCATAAGTGTCTTGCTGGTGTGTACACATGGGTGAGGTCATATAGGTATGTTGGACTGGAGTCCGTCACTGAAACATAACACAGAGAACAAATTTTGTGTTTGATTCTGGATCGATTGGATAGTTGGTGTAGGGTACAGAGCAGGGGGAGGTGTGTTCTGATCATGGTACACTTAAGGATGATCCAAACACACCCCTGTGGAACACCACAACATAGATCAACTGGGCTGGAGTGTATCCTGTTTGCAGACACAATTTGTGTCCTGTTTACCAAGTAGGACCACATTAAGGCTGTATCATGAATGCCAAATACATGCTGGAGACGGTGAAGTAATATATCATGGTCTATTGTGTCACATGCTGCAGACAAATCAAGGAGGGCAAGGACTGTAATCTTTCCGCTATCCAAAGCAGAGAGAAGTTCATTAACTACTTTCAGAAGAGTAGTTTCAGTACTGTGGCAAGGGTGATATGCAGACTGTACATTACTAAAAAGACTGTTTGAATTCAGATGAGATACAAGTTGGGATAGAGCAACTTTTTCTAAGATTTTTTTATATGAATGGGAGATTAGAAACTGGGCAGTAGTTCTTTAAATCATTATAATCGAGTGTTGGTTTCTTCAGCAGAGGCTTTACAATGGAAATTTTGAAAAATGATGGGAATTCCCCGGATGAGAGAGAGGTATTAATAACATCAGTTAGTGAAGGCAATACAGGATCTAAGCACTCAAGCAACAGTGATTTTGGAATTGGATCAAGTTCACATGACTTTGGTGCACTCTTCATCATGATTGTTTGTACTAAATCTAGAGATAGGTTCAAATGCTGCTAAGAGTTATCGCTGAAATTCTGTAACGCAACTGTATGGTGGCAACGAGTCAATTGAAATTGTGTTTTCAAGCTTATCTCTAATGGTTTGTACTTTGTCATGGAAGAAATTTGCAAACAGGTCTGGAAGGTTGACTGAAGAGAAGGTCATTTTAAGTGGTGTACATTTGTTCCTCAACATTAGCTTGTTAGTAATCTCAAAGAGCTCTTTGCAGCTGGAACTTTCCATGATTTTAGTACTATAGTGGGCTGATTTTGCTGCATGGACTATGTTTGTGACGTTCTTCTTAGCATCTTCATAGATTTGCTTATGAATAGAGAGTCATGTGGAAAGCCAAAGCTTCTCATCTTTACGGCAGTCTCTTTTAGCAGTGCTGGTCCCTAACACTGCTATACCACGGAGAACACTTTTCAATTGATACTCTGTACTTGGTTGCTGGGACTTGTTTGTCGAGCAATGAATGCATGCAGTTATTGAGTTGTTCTGCTGTAGGAGGCAAGCAAGTTATTAGGTTTGTTTGGATGTCATGCATTAGTTTGGTTCTATTTATTATATGGAGGTTTCTCTTAGTAGCAAATAAAGGTGGAGAGTTATGGACTGATATATCAAGATGGCATATAATGCAGAGGTGATCTGATGCAAGTTCGTGGGATACCAGGGAGGACCGTAGAATATTATCATCAGGTCTATGAAGAATCCAGTCTAAAATGTGACCATGTTTATGGGTGGGTTGGTTAACTGACTGTTTGAGGTTGAAAACATGAATAGAATCTAGGACTTTTGATGTGTATGGGTTTCCAGGACAGTCAAAGTGAAAGTTGAAATCTCCAAGAATAATCAGGTTGTCACCTATCAAATTTCCTTACTCCAGGAGATTCGGAAACTGCTCCATAAAGAAAGATTCAGTCAGCTTGTTGTTTCTACTAGGAAGAGGGTGGTAGAGGCAGAAAAAATGGACTGACCTTTGTTCCAGTGTGAGTGTGGTTTGGACCAGTTCAAACAATGTGTGGTAGAAATTAAAGGTTATGGTGTGGTTAAGACATTTGATCATGGAGTTTATGATACATTTATTATGTCCCTTTATATTCCTTGGAGTGGATCAGTACAACACATCGATAAGGGAAAATGAAGGAAATACAGTATTTGTTCTTTAAAGACAGTTGTCCTTTATACTGAGATTAAACTATTAAGAGAAATTAAAAAAACAGTTTCTTAAACAATGTGCTGATAAACAGGTTTCAATATGATCAATGTGTTAAAATGTTACCTTTGTCTAAGTCCATACTTCTATTAAGTTTATTCCCCAATTTAAGAAAACTAAATATATCACCAAGATAATGTAGCTTAATAAAAATGTTGTTGTTGTTGTTGCTGTAGGGTTTAACGCCATTTTTCAGCACACAATAGGCTATACATGGCGGCCAGTATTAATGGTGGAAGAAGAACCCGGGAAATCCCGGAAAGAACCACTGACCCTCGAGAAGCTACTGGCAAGCTTTCTCACATACCCACATTGGCAGTAAAAATGTAAATATAACAATGCTTAAAAAACTGCACAATGTAAGTCAGCATCAGAGCTCATAAAGAAAGAGAATCTTAGCTTGAAAGAATTGGTTTCTGTGTTGAGGATGAGATGCTAAGAAAGATGCCAACTTTACAGATACTTGTGGGCTGTGCCAATGAGGCAAAACCGTACTGTTTTGGGGAACTTTACAGATACTTGTGGGCTGTGCCAATGAGGCAAAACCATACTGTCTGGGGGAACTTTACAGATACTTGTAGGCTGTGCCAATGAGGCAAAACCATACTGTTTGGGGGAACTTTACAGATACTTGTAGGCTGTGCCAATGAGGCAAAACCATACTGTTTGGGGGAACTTTACAGATACTTGTAGGCTGTGCCAATGAGGCAAAACCATACTGTTTTGGGGAACTTTACAGATACTTGTGGGCTGTGCCAATGAGGCAAAACCATACTGTTTGGGGGAACTTTACAGATACTTGTAGGCTGTGCCAATGAGGCAAAACCATACTGTTTGGGGGAACTTTACAGATACTTGTGGGCTGTGCCAATGAGGCAAAACCATACTGTTTGGGGGAACTTTACAGATACTTGTAGGCTGTGCCAATGAGGCAAAACCATACTGTTTGGGGGAACTTTACAGATACTTTTAGGCTGTGCCAATGAGGCAAAACCATACTGTTTGGGGGAACTTTACAGATACTTGTAGGCTGTGCCAATGAGGCAAAACCATACTGTTTGGGGGAACTTTACAGATACTTGTAGGCTGTGCCAATGAGGCAAAACCATACTGTTTGGGGGAACTTTACAGATATTTGTGGGCTGTGCCAATGAGGCAAAACCATACTGTTTGGGGGAACTTTACAGATATTTGTGGGCTGTGCCAATGAGGCAAAACCATACTGTTTGGGGGAACTTTACAGATACTTGTGGGCTGTGCCAATGAGGCAAAACCATACTGTTTGGGGGAACTTTACAGATACTTGTAGGCTGTGCCAATGAGGCAAAACCATACTGTTTGGGGGAACTTTACAGATATTTGTGGGCTGTGCCAATGAGGCAAAACCATACTGTTTGGGGGAACTTTACAGATACTTGTGGGCTGTGCCAATGAGGCAAAACCATACTGTTTGGGGGAACTTTACAGATACTTGTAGGCTGTGCCAATGAGGCAAAACCATACTGTTTGGGGGAACTTTACAGATACTTGTGGGCTGTGCCAATGAGGCAAAACCATACTGTTTGGGGGAACTTTACAGATACTTGTAGGCTGTGCCAATGAGGCAAAACCATACTGTTTGGGGGAACTTTACAGATACTTGTGGGCTGTGCCAATGAGGCAAAACCATACTGTTTGGGGGAACTTTACAGATACTTGTAGGCTGTGCCAATGAGGCAAAACCATACTGTTTGGGGGAACTTTACAGATACTTGTAGGCTGTGCCAATGAGGCAAAACCATACTGTTTGGGGGAACTTTACAGATACTTGTGGGCTGTGCCAATGAGGCAAAACCATACTGTTTGGGGGAACTTTACAGATACTTGTAGGCTGTGCCAATGAGGCAAAACCATACTGTTTGGGGGAACTTTACAGATACTTTTAGGCTGTGCCAATGAGGCAAAACCATACTGTTTGGGGGAACTTTACAGATACTTGTAGGCTGTGCCAATGAGGCAAAACCATACTGTTTGGGGGAACTTTACAGATACTTGTAGGCTGTGCCAATGAGGCAAAACCATACTGTTTGGGGGAACTTTACAGATATTTGTGGGCTGTGCCAATGAGGCAAAACCATACTGTTTGGGGGAACTTTACAGATATTTGTGGGCTGTGCCAATGAGGCAAAACCATACTGTTTGGGGGAACTTTACAGATACTTGTGGGCTGTGCCAATGAGGCAAAACCATACTGTTTGGGGGAACTTTACAGATACTTGTAGGCTGTGCCAATGAGGCAAAACCATACTGTTTGGGGGAACTTTACAGATATTTGTGGGCTGTGCCAATGAGGCAAAACCATACTGTTTGGGGGAACTTTACAGATACTTGTGGGCTGTGCCAATGAGGCAAAACCATACTGTTTGGGGGAACTTTACAGATACTTGTAGGCTGTGCCAATGAGGCAAAACCATACTGTTTGGGGGAACTTTACAGATACTTGTGGGCTGTGCCAATGAGGCAAAACCATACTGTTTGGGGGAACTTTACAGATACTTGTAGGCTGTGCCAATGAGGCAAAACCATACTGTTTGGGGGAACTTTACAGATACTTGTGGGCTGTGCCAATGAGGCAAAACCATACTGTTTGGGGGAACTTTACAGATACTTGTAGGCTGTGCCAATGAGGCAAAACCATACTGTTTGGGGGAACTTTACAGATACTTGTAGGCTGTGCCAATGAGGCAAAACCATACTGTTTGGGGGAACTTTACAGATACTTGTATTTATTGGATGCTGGATTTGAATACAGTTATTAGTACATTGATTGGATGTTGGATTTGAATGTAGTTATTACTACAATTATTGATGTTGGATTTAAATATAGTCAGTTATTAATACATTGGATGTTGGATTTGAATATAGTTATTATTACATTTATCGATGTTGGATTTGAATACAGTTATTAGTACATTGATTGGATGTTGGATTTGAATATAGTTATTACTACAATAATTGATGTTGGATTTGAATGTAGTCAGTTATTACTACATTGGATGTTGGATTTGAATATAGTTATTATTACATTTATTGATCTTGGATTTGAATAGGGTTATTACTACAATTATTGATCTTGAAGGTGAAGGCGGCCCACTGGCGCCTTAAAACCAGTTGCTTCGGGTAGATGGGACTCGTAAACCTTGGATGGTAGCTCATCTAGGAGAAGGAAAACTCCGATTCCAAACCTCTGCTGCCTTGTGGCTATACCCACTCATGGGAAAGGCTGAGGGAGTAAACCCCGACAGAAAATCCGGAGATGGAGTCCCTAAGGCGGTATGACATTGACTTCAACGTCATTCCGGCAACTCCTGCGACGCCGTTGGTGCCAAGCTGTATCGGCATTCGTCGTTCCCTTGGGCACACCAGCTGCGTGGAGAGGGGGGATCTGCTGCATGGGCAACAGCTGATTCTCCATACCACCCTGCCCAGGCTTCATAGCTCCACTGGAGAGGACACTCCAGCGTCGTCGTACGGCGTCGGCACAACACGAGAAGTAGCAGTTTACCGGTTCTAAGTCAAAGCTCGATTGGCGTAGAGCTTGGCGCCAGGGGTTACTTCTGACGGTGGGAGAGATCATCAGGTCTCACTGGACAGCTACCGCCCGCCTCAAGCTGGGCAGCCCCCAGTCAGTAAGGTGCTGCCCGCCATGGCCTGCCTGCTTCACTGGGTGCGTGGAGCTTAGAGAACCATCTCGACAAGTGGGCCACAAAACTCTGCACCAGGAAAGACTAAAAGAAGAAATAAACAGACTCCAACTCTTCGTTTTGCAACCTGGAACATCAGGACCATGTGTCCTGGATTGACCACTGACCTACAGCAGATCGACGATGCACGGAAGACTGCCGTCATTGACAGAGAACTCTCCCGACTGAACATCGACATTGCCTGCCTCCAGGAGACCCGACTGGCTGACAGCGGCACCATCAGGGAAGCCAATTACATATTCTTTTGGCAGGGGAAGCCCTTGGATGAACCTAGGCAGCATGGTGTAGGCTTTGCCGTCAAGAACACGCTAATCGCCTTCATTGAACCTCCATCATCAGGTACTGAGAGAATCCTTGCCCTCCGGCTGTCAACATCCTTAGGCCCGGTCAACATCTTCAGTGTGTACGCCCCAACCCTCTACTCCACCTACGAGGAGAAAGACAAGTTTTATGAGGCTCTGGATCAGGCAATATCCAGTATCCCCAACAATGAAAGCCTTTACTTACTAGGAGACTTCAATGCTAGAGTGGGAGCTGACCATGAGGCCTGGTCCACCTGTCTCGGTTTTTACGGAAGGGGCAAGATCAATGAGAATGGTCAGCGACTGCTGGAGATGTGCTGCTCCCACAGCCTATGTGTGACAAACACTTTCTTCAAATGCAAGGAGATCCACCAGGTGTCGTGGAGACACCCACGTTCACGCCACTGGCACCAGCTAGACCTCGTCATCACCAGGTGTGCAGAACTGGCCAGTGTCCTCCTTACCCACAGCTACCACAGTGCCGATTGTGACACGGACCATTCCCTGGTGGCCAGCAAGGTGCGAATATTACCCAAGAAGCTGCACCACGCCAAGAAGAAGGGTCACCCACGTATCAACACCTACTGTGCAAGCAACCCAGAGAAAACACAGCAGTTCATCAGCAAACTGAAGGAAGCCCTCACCAAAGTGACACCTGATGACACCATTGATTCCAAGTGGTCCCATATCCGTGACTCTGTGTACAAATCAGCCATCACAGCTTACGGGAAGAGGGAGCGAAAGAATGTCGACTGGTATGAGGCAAACTGGGAGGAGATGGAGCCCGTGACTGAGGCAAAGAGGAAAGCCCTTCTGGCATACAAGGCTGCACCTAGCCCCAGAACACTACAAGCCCTCAGGATTGCAAGGAATAACGCCCAGAAGACCGCCCGCCGCTGTGCCAACACCTACTGGCTGAACCTTTGCAACAGTATACAGACAGCTGCTGACACCGGGGATACAAGAGGAATGTATGAGGGTATCAAAAAAGCGACAGGCCCCCCCAGCTACAAGACCGCCCCCCTCAAGTCCAAGACGGGCGAAGTCATCACAGACCAGGGGAAACAACTGCAGCGATGGGTTGAGCACTATCTTGAGTTATATGCAACCCAAAACAATGTCACTGGAACTGCCCTGGACGCCATTCCAGACCTGCCTGTCATGGAGGAGCTAGACACACAGCCCACCCTGGAAGAGCTCGGAAAAGCCATCGATTGCCTTGCCTGTGGGAAGGCTCCTGGAAGCGACGGCATTCCGCCTGAAGTCCTCAAGAGCGGAAAACCAGCACTGCTCCAGCCCCTACACACACTCCTCTGCCTTTGCTGGGAACAGGGATACATCCCACAGGACATGCGTGATGCCAACATCGTCACTTTGTACAAAAACAAAGGAGACCGTAGCGACTGCAACAACTATCGGGGCATCTCCCTCCTCAGCATCGTCGGAAAGGCCTTCGCCCGTGTTGCCTTGGCACGCTTGCAGATCCTAGCCTCCCGCGTCTACCCAGAATCCCAGTGTGGATTTCGAGCCGGCAGGTCAACTGTAGACATGATCTTCTCACTACGTCAGCTGCAGGAGAAGTGTCGCGAGCAGCGGATGCCCCTCTACATTGCCTTCATAGACCTGACGAAGGCGTTTGACATGGTTAGTCGGAGTGGACTCTTCAGACTCCTGCAGAAGATCGGCTGCCCCCCACGTCTGCTTGCTGTCATTATGTCGTTCCACGAGAACATGCACAGCACAGTGTGCTTCAATGGCGCAACATCTGAAGCATTCCCAGTCGTTAGCGGAGTCAAACAAGGCTGTGTCCTTGCACCGACGCTCTTTGCCATCTTCTTCTCCATGCTTCTCCAGTACGCATTCAAGGACTGCAGCGAGGGAGTGTACATCCATACCAGGGCTGACGGCAAGCTGTTCAACATCGCCTGTCTCCGTGCTAAGACTAAAGTCACAGAGGTACTCATCCGTGAATTGCTCTTTGCCGACGATGCAGCCTTGACATCACACACGGAAGATGGACTCCAGCAGCTGGTATGCTGCCTCTCCCATGCATGTAAGGAATTTGGACTGACCATCAGTTTGAAGAAAACAAATGTCATGGCACAGGACACAGACTCCCCTCCCTCTGTCTCCATCGATGGGTACAATTTGGAAGTTGTCGAGAACTTCACATACCTCGGGTCTAACATCTCCAGCTCACTCTCCATTGATTCTGAGGTGGGCGGCAGGATTGCCAAGGCAGCAGCAGTGATGGCCAGACTTAACCAGAGGGTCTGGAACAACCCCAACCTCACAGAGAAGACCAAACTGCGTGTCTACCAAGCGTGCGTGCTCAGCTCACTTCTCTACAGCAGCGAAACATGGACCACCTATGCAAGACACGAGAGGAAACTCAACAGCTTCCACCTGAGATGTCTGCGGCGCATTCTGCACATCCAGTGGCAGGACAAAGTACCCAACACAGAGGTTCTAGAACGCGCCAACATGAACAGCATGTTCTCCATACTCAGCGAGAGGCGCCTTCGCTGGCTCGGCCATGTCAAGAGAATGGACCCAGGTCGCATTCCCAAGGACCTGTTATATGGGGAGTTAGCAGAAGGTGCATGACCAACTGGACGACCACATCTGCGCTACAAAGATGTTTGCAAGAAGGATATGAAGACAGCAAACATCAATGTCAACGACTGGGAGAGCTGTGCAAACAACCGTTCCAGCTGGCGTCTAGCTGTCAGGCAGGGAGTTCAAAACGCAGAGGAAAAGAGAAGAATAAAGCAAGCTGAAAAGAGAGCTAAAAAGAAGGATAAGCAAAAGCGTACTTTGGAGCTATGCCATCGTCTCTCGTAGACGGACGGATGCCAAGAACAGATACTTGTAGGCTGTGCCAATGAGGCAAAACCATACTGTTTGGGGGAACTTTACAGATACTTGTGGGCTGTGCCAATGAGGCAAAACCATACTGTTTGGGGGAACTTTACAGATACTTGTGGGCTGTGCCAATGAGGCAAAACCATACTGTTTGGGGGAACTTTACAGATACTTGTAGGCTGTGCCAATGAGGCAAAACCATACTGTTTGGGGGAACTTTACAGATACTTGTAGGCTGTGCCAATGAGGCAAAACCATACTGTTTGGGGGAACTTTACAGATACTTGTGGGCTGTGCCAATGAGGCAAAACCATACTGTTTGGGGGAACTTTACAGATACTTGTGGGCTATGCCAATGAGGCAAAACCATACTGTTTGGGGGAACTTTACAGATACTTGTGGGCTGTGCCAATGAGGCAAAACCATACTGTTTGGGGGAACTTTACAGATACTTGTAGGCTGTGCCAATGAGGCAAAACCATACTGTTTGGGGGAACTTTACAGATACTTGTGGGCTGTGCCAATGAGGCAAAACCATACTGTTTGGGGGAACTTTACAGATACTTGTGGCTTTGCCAATGAGGCAAAACCATACTGTTTGGGGGAACTTTACAGATACTTGTAGGCTGTGCCAATGAGGCAAAACCATACTGTTTGGGGGAACTTTACAGATACTTGTAGGCTGTGCCAATGAGGCAAAACCATACTGTTTGGGGGAACTTTACAGATACTTGTGGGCTGTGCCAATGAGGCAAAACCATACTGTTTGGGGGAACTTTACAGATACTTGTGGCTTTGCCAATGAGGCAAAACCATACTGTTTGGGGGAACTTTACAGATACTTGTGGGCTGTGCCAATGAGGCAAAACCATACTGTTTGGGGGAACTTTACAGATACTTGTGGCTTTGCCAATGAGGCAAAACCATACTGTTTGGGGGAACTTTACAGATACTTGTAGGCTGTGCCAATGAGGCAAAACCATACTGTTTGGGGGAACTTTACAGATACTTGTAGGCTGTGCCAATGAGGCAAAACCATACTGTTTGGGGGAACTTTACAGATATTTGTGGGCTGTGCCAATGAGGCAAAACCATACTGTTTGGGGGAACTTTACAGATACTTGTGGGCTGTGCCAGTGAGGCAAAACCATACTGTTTGGGGGAACTTTACAGATACTTGTAGGCTGTGCCAATGAGGCAAAACCATACTGTTTGGGGGAACTTTACAGATACTTGTAGGCTCTGCCAATGAGGCAAAACCATACTGTTTTGGGGAATTTGTACAGAATATTATCAAATCTTATTTGTTGAACAACTCCGACATGTCATCTAAGAATCAGATTCAAAGATTCCAGTTTGTTAACGAATCACTTTTATGATAGTGTTGTTTTATGAGCAGTTGGAGAGGATCAACTGTGGTTTTTTTTAATGACAATAATGAACAATTGCAGTGAAAGTCACATTAATAGATGCAGTGAAAGTCCACATCATCACATGAATAATTTCATGAAAGTCCACTTCACATGAATGCTTGTAGAGAAAGTCACATCTCACGGATAATTGCAGGGAAAGTCCACATCACATGAATAATTTCATGAAAGTCCACTTCACAGTAATACTTGCACTGAAAGTCCACATCAGATGATTGATAAAATGTATCAAGTCTATGAACTGAAGTGTAAATAAAAAAACACACTAGTGTTCTTACACCAGATGCAAAAGCAGTAATATCTATTTAACACTTGAAGAAAATGGAAAACCTGACTTTATTAAACGCATTTCCATTTAGTTCCATATGAAAGATAATGAAATGATAAATGGAAGAGCTAAATGCAGAATCACAGTGCAATTCTGAGACTGCAAACAAAAGATTAGGAAATGATAGCTGAAATGCAGATGGAATAAAATGCAGATGACATAAAAATAAAAGGAATTCTCTGACCTACTTTTGCATATGCAAGTACTGCCCTCAATGTTAAATATATCCATCAACTTTCATGACTTCCTACAAGTACAAGTACTTTGTCTTGATTTAAGTGTGTCTGATTATGTTTTTTCCCTAGCATCATTGGATCATTTTAATATTATTTGTTTCTGTCTTGGAGCTGTTAATACTGGTGATTATGCTGAGCCTTCGTCAACCCTTGATATGATGGCCAGGACCTTTGCTACGGTCATGTTTTTTCTCTGGCCTTAAGTATAACTGGCTTTATCAGCTTTTTCTTCAGTCAGTCATGGTTTTCTTCTGTGGCCCTAGGTGTAACTGCGTTTGTTAGCCATTGTTACAGTGGCTGTGACTTTTGTTACAGCCAGTCATGTTTTTCTTTTCTTTCTGTGATCTTAAGTGTAATAGGTGCTATTGACAGTGTGTGGGAGCCATTGCTGATATAATATTTGCATCATTAAGTACAATTAATTTATTATAAATATTTAAGCCAAAATTCTGAAATGATTGTTTTCAGCAATTTAGATTTTTATCACTTTTTATCGAATCTTACTTAGCAAATCTTTTTCAGTTTTCAATTTTTTTTAAATGAGAATAACAGTTGTAATATTTGTATAACTCTCGAAATTCAAACTTTCCCATAATGCATCTCACATTTCCAAAGAAATCCAGGCAAATACAGAAGTCAATTTATTCCTTGCCATGTTTACAGTAAAATTTGTTTTTTTGAGTTTTCATTATAATGGCATAACTAGAAAAGTCTTTCTGAGTCTGCATGTAGATTTGGCTGTTTTGATTGTGTGTGTGTGTGTGTGTGTGTGTGTGTGTGTGTGTGTGCATGCATGCTTGTGTGCGTGTGTGTGTGTGTGTGTGTGTGTGTGTGCATGCATGCTTGTGTGTGTGTGTGTGTGTGTGCATGCGTGCATACATGTGTGCGTGCGTGTGTTTTAAAGGTAGGAAATAATACAGATAAAAGGTAATTATGGTACTTGATCATAGTAAAACCTCATTTTTTCCTAAATTTGTTTCTAATGTAAAAGCCTTGAGGAACAAACTAAATGTCACACAACCAGAATATTATGACATCACTCTTCAGACTAACTGATATCAATGGAGACTTCAAGGTTGTATAATAACATTAAATAATATATAATAATATAAATCATATATACAGTTCAGTTTGATGTAATGAAAAGTTGCAAAATTGACAATAAAATTATTCATTTAATATCAGATGCTGATGTTAAACTTCACACACGTTTAGTGTGTTAACATCTCATCTAGAACTTTAGCATAGAGCAGCAGTTTTAAGTGGGGTTTTTTCTCTTCTTATTTACCATATATACTCACTTGCATGTTGGATCCAACTGCAAACTGTTTTTGACCCAGATCTGTCATATAATATGCTGGCAGATTTGGGTCTATGCAGTTTACCAGTACCAATCAGTAGAACGAACAACATAGACCCTAATCTGCCACCACTTAATGCACTATCAGAACAAGGTCTGTGTTGTTTGCAGTTGGCCCTGACTCGTACATGAGTATATACAATATTAAATAATCCAAATCATAATCCTAAATCATCTCCACCTTTGCGATTGTAAAGTTACTTTGATCACTGCAACAAAAATAAAAACTGTATACCATACATACTTGTGTACTAATTGGGTTCAGATGTAATCAAGAATGGCCCTGATCTGCTATTGCATTATGCAGATCATGACCTTTATTGTTTGTTCTACTGATTAGTCCTAACAAATAGCATAGCACACACACACACAAACACACACACACACACACACACACACACACACACACACACTTAAACTTCTCATTGTGTATGTATTAAAGTTAACTGATGCACTTTTTAAGCAATTCTGAATATGATCCTGTTGTTTGTTTTATGTTTTTATAGGTGATACTGCAGTATACTGCCATGAAAAAAAAGTCTACAAAATAATTGGTAGAACCTCTGTTGACATTATCAAAAGTGGTGCCTATAAAATAAGTGCCCTGGATATTGAACGTCACCTGCTGGCTCACCCAGCTATCCGAGACTGTGCTGTTGTTGGATTACCAGATCTCACCTGGGGTCAGCAAGTTGCAGCTGTGATAGTGACACAACCTGAAGTGACCTTGACTGTGCAGGATATTAAAGAGTGGGCAGCAGATAAAATGCCACCATATCATATACCTAGGATAGTGAAATTTCTTCCCACAATGCCAAGAAACGCTATGGGGAAGGTTAATAAAAAAGATTTAATTGCTCAGGTCTTTGGTTAGTAGGTAAATGATATCATTTCAGTTAATTGGTAAACAACTATTATGGTGAGTTAATTGGTCAACAAGTAAATGTCATTTAATTGGTAAATGAGTATAGTTAATTGGGAAATTAGTATAATATTAATTATGTGGTGAATGAGTATCACTATCATGTCAGTTAATTGGTGAATGAGTATCACTGTCATCTCATTTGGTGAATGAGTATCACTATCATGTCAATTAATTGGTGAATGAGTATCACTATCATGTCAATTAATAGGTGAATGAGTATCACTTTCATGTCATTTGGTGAATGAGTGTCACTATCATGTCAGCTAATTTGTGAATGAGTATCACTATCATGTCAATTAATTGGTGAAGGAGTATCATGTCAATCAATTGGTGTATGAGTGTCATGTCATTTAATTGGTAAATGAGTATTGCGTCAATTCAGTCATGATGCATTAATTAATGTAATTTATTAAAATTTTTGAGAAATTAGAAAATAATAATTAACTATAATTAATGAATATCTCTGTTGTGTAGTATGTGCCAGACAAGTTTAATGCCTGTCAGAAGTGGTGTAGGTAAATTAGTTTGTAGTATGTGCCAGACAAGTTTAATGCCTGTCAGAAGGTAAATTAGTTTGTATTTTATCCTTACTTGAAAATAAGTAGCATTTACATAAAAATGTTTCAGTGAAGTGCCTCACACTCTTTATTCAGATTTTTTTCCTCAGTAATTTCCATAACATTTAAATTATTTATTCATCATTCAAAAATACTGGTGAGAGTTTGGTGTCAGTCATAGATTTCTTCCTGGTGTCAGTGTTTAGCTCATCTGGCTATTTCATGAGGTTATGGTGTGGTCCTCTATGTGTTGCCTGTTGATCAGCAATTGCTGTTTTAAACTCCCTCTCAAAAACCTCTGGAGTACTTTGACTAGGTTTGGCAGAGACCACCCTGGCATGAATGGCTATCAAATGTTTTATGAATGATGCAATCCACCATCAGTTATGGCTGCTGTTGACTAAAATAGGAAAACCTTTCAATAACATTTGTTCCATAGCCAAAGAACAGAATTTGATCAAGTTCATTTGAAGACTATTAAAGTTTATACAAATAATACTGATCTGCCTTCAAATATGGACACTGTGACTAAAGATAGTCAAGACCCATTTGTTGTCTGTCAACAATAACTTTTTTGAACTTCAAATAAACAACTGTCAGCCCATTTTAAATCAAATTTGGCAGAGAACTTTCAGTTTTGTACAAAGATGCTCATCTACCATAATATTTCCACAGTCACTAATAACAGTAAAATCTCAAAATGACTTTGTCTTCAAAACTGCTAAAAAGATTTTGATCAGATTTGACAGAAAGCATCCAGGTATAAAGACCATTCAATTTTGTACAAATGACTACAATGATCCATCATTAGGTATGTCCACCATTATTATAATTTGGAAAACCATATGCAGCAGTAGCAATGGAAAACGTTTCAACAGAATGCATTCTATTGATCATGATTTCCTGAGCAACTGAATGCATTCTACTGATCATGATTTCTTGGGCAACTGCACTATATACTTTTGTCTCTTTTAAAATGATACTGATCTAAAATCAAAATGGCTGCCCTCACAACCATTTTGAAAATCATTATATGTCTGCTTTTCCTGAATATATTGTCTTGACATGAGATTTTTGCAAAGCACTGTTTTAGCAATATGTAGCTGGTTCCCAATGAAAATGGTGTTCATCTGATCTCCAAAATGGCACCATAGGGGCCATCATGAAAATCTTTTTATTACCAATCTTCTTTCATGAATGGTGGCATTTTATTGAGCTTTCAATAAAACACCTCTTGCATTATTTAATTGGTTCAGGATGAAAATGGTGCAGATCTGACCACCAACATATTGGCACTATTGGGAAGTAGTTTGGAAAACCAGACTTAATTGATTTGATGGTCATATCATAGTCATAGAGTTTATAATTTCACCAGACTTTGTATTTATTTGCATTCCAGTGAACAAGTCGGTAGTCAGCACTCTGACTTAGATTTTAAGGTCAAAGGTCTTTTAATCCAGATGTTAGCTGTAACTGTTTGACTTGTGAGATTGATAACACAAATAAGTATAAATGGATTTTTATCAAACCCAGTTTGTGGGTTATCTAATGAATAATTTAAATAATCCCCTTAAATAACATTTTCTTTCTTTTCTTTTTCAAAACAATTTTAATGATTGATTTAATCAAACTTATAAGGGTGTATCATGTTGTTGTCTTAGACGGGTTGAGTGATTTTCAATTCATGATATCAGGTTAAAGTGAAAGGCCATAGCAGAACATTTATGTACTGTACTTACAGGTATCTTCTAAACATCCTGTTAACTCGAACTTGTAAGAAACATTTTATATGTTATGTCAGTTATTTTATGTTATGTCAGAATTATTATATGTTATGTCAGAATTATTTTATATGTTATGTCGGAAGTATTTTATGTTATGTCAAAATTATTATATGTTATGTCGGAATTATTTTATATGTTATGTCGGAAGTATTTTATGTTATGTTAGAATTATTTTATGTTATGTCAGAATTATTTTGTTATGTCAGATTATTTTATATGTTATGTCAGATTATTTCATATGTTATGTCAGAATTTCTGAAGAATATTAGTGATGGTTGATATACTCAGCAGTTCAAAAAACAAAAAAATACAGAAGAAATTGACTCGTCTTGAAAATTCTTTTTGACCAGTAGAGCATCGGTCCTTTCAAGGGACCTTATTACATATAGTACATTTCAAGGGACCTTATTACATATAATACAGTTCAAGGGACCTTATTACATATAATACAGTTCAAGGGACCTTATTACATATAGTACAGTTCAAGGGACCTTATTACATATAGTACAGTTCAAGGGACCTTATTACATATAGTACAGTTCAAGCAACCTTATTACATATAGTACAGTTCAAGGGACCTTATTACTGTAACAAGATAACCGGGTGGGATATTTTGGATTGACAACAGAACACGTTTTGATGACACATATATATATGGTTTAATGTGGTGATTTATATGAGCAGTAGATTATGGAGATGTGTGCGTATTTATAATCCAAATATTGGATTTATTTAACATAAAACGCACAGATTCAAAGATGGAAATAAAAATACGAATAAATTAGTTCAGTAACACAAAAAAAATCACAGGATAAATGATTCACAAATGATTCAATAATGGAAAGATGAATATAGTTCACTCAAATAGTAAACGATGTAAGCTTTTTATTCATAGTAAAAATGTATTCGCTCAGTTAGCGAAATTATGTTGCTAAACACAAGAACGGATATACCATCTATCTTTCCAGTCCTGAATGATACACTGGGTCTTACTAACCCAAAATTAGCATACAGCTAATAAAATACATGTATGGGGATACACTCCGTTACCCGTGCACCATATCCGCTCCACAGCTCCTACGAATCAATTTCACAACTGCCACAGACTCCGGACCCTCGGAATGCTATGATCACTCGGAACATTAGACCATCCTGACACTCCAAATATTAGACCCTCCGGACACCCTGGTCCTTTGATGGCTCTTCAGCTGGGTCACCTTTGTCACTCTTGACATTAGACACTCCGGACACTAAACATTAGACATTCCGGCACCTTAAATGCTCCGGACAAATGGATGTTTCTACATCCAGACAACACCGGACACCCCGGATATTCCTACCCTCAGACAACACCGGACACCCCGGATATTCCTACCCTCAGACAACACCGGACACCTTGGATATTCCTACCCTCAGAACAGCTGAAAATATACCCGATACAGTGTACTAAACTTGATACAGACATAATAACGTATGGACGTCATGCATGGTAAGTTATAAAGATTATATTATTATGGCAATTACAAAATGGTAAGTCCACTAGTAAACCTAACCCTGCTCAATAAGACTATAGTAAACAATTCTTTATAAAAAATGTAGCTTTACATTACCAACATAAATCCTGTACTACGTTGCAACAAGAATAAAAATAATGCACACATTATGCTGTATAAAGAAAACTATATAAGAAACATGCAAAGGTAAATGTGGTAATACACTAGTTATCACTTAAGACCGAAAAATTACCTACCCCTACAGCTGGAGTTGTGCGAATCCTTTAAGCAGGCCGCTTGCTGACAAAACCATTAGTATTGTAAAGACCCTTTACATGCAGTAACATATTTATACCTTTAGGCTTTTCGTTTTGCTGTATCGAAAGCACCTTGCACATGTGGCATAGGACAAATCGTACTCACGATTTCGAAATACAATAGACCATATATATAATCACCCTCGGGCATCGTTGTACAGCGAAAAGAAATGAAACCCAAGTACATGTATTTAATGAATAACATTTACACCATTCCGTGACAGTTACACATAATACAGTTCAAGGGACCTTATTACATATAGTACAGTTCAAGGGACCTTATTACATATAGTACAGTTCAAGGGACTTTATTATATATAGTACAGTTCAAGAGACCTTATTACATATAATACAGTTGTCATTTCTGAGTATAGGCAAAAGATTCCTTTGTTTACATGCCAACTTTATTTATTTTACTACTGGTTAATATTCTTTTAGAAATTGTTACTAAATTGAAAGATACAATTTCCACAACATTAAATAGTCCAAATAATGAGATGCATGGTAATAAATCCAAACAAAATTCATAAACTTGTCAATATTCTTTGTATTTCTTGCAAGTCATCCAAAATTGTAAATTAGGATTGCTTGTCACCAATGATACTGTTACCTAGGTGAATCGATGTTTATGTAGAACAGCATATGATGATTAAACTGTATGATAATCAAAGACGAAATACAAATTGTTTTAATCTGGTACTTTTGGTTTTCAATATATTTATCTTGCATGTATAACATAGTAGTGATTTAGGTATTGCTTCTTGGCAGTTTTAGGGATGCACTATCAACTTGCTCTTTAGTTGTCTTGCTTGTGATGGACAGGCAGAAAAAGGAATGGCTGGAACATGTATTCTGTGTTCTCCCTTTTTAAAACAAAAATTGCAGAAATTTCTAAGTTTATAGTCTAGCCTTCCCCTTATCATTTTTCCAAAGAATAGAAACTACATGCATAATAGTTACCATGTGAAAAGATTTTGTCTTACACATATCCAAGTAGCTTTAAGTAAATGTGGTCTTTATCCAGCATGGATAATTTTCTATTCATTATTGGTTTTAAAGTAACCAAGCAGAATAATCTTGAAGCCAGGAAATCGCTGTAGAAGTACCATATATGGACTGAGCAATGTTATTTAAGTTGCCAATTTTGATCTTGGTCTTCGGGATAAGGGGGCTAGGTCTGGTGGATAAGAGGCCTGGGTCTTTGGGATAAGAAGCCCAGGTCTTATGGATTGGAAGCCTAGGTTTTAGAGATAAGAGGCCCAGGTCTTGGGGACAAGATGACTAGGTATTGGGGATAAGAGGCCTAGGTTTTGGGGATAAGAGGGCTAGATATTGGGATAAGACGGCTAGATATTGGGATAGGAGGCCTACATCTTGGCGATAAGATGGCTAGATATTGGGATAAGAGGTCTAGGTATTGGTGATAAGAGGGCTAGATATTGGGATAAAAGGCCTAGGTATTGGGGATAAGAGGCCTAGGTATTGGGGATAAGAGGGCTAGATATTGTGATAAGAGAGCTAGATATTGGGATAAGAGGCCTAGGTCTTGGGGATAAGAGGGCTAGATACTGGGATAAGAGGCCTAGGTCTTGGGGATAAGATGGCTAGATATTGGAATAAGAGGTCTAGGTATTGGTGATAAGAGGGCTAGATATTGGGATAAGAGGCCTAGGTATTGGGGTTAAGAGGGCTAGATACTGGTATAAGAGGTCTAGGTATTGGGGTTAAGAGGGCTTGATATTGGGATAGGAGGCCTAGGTATTGGGGATAAGAGGCCTAGGTATTGGGGATAAGAGGGCTAGATATTGGGATAAGATGACTGGGTATTGGTGATAAAAGGGCTAGATATTGGGATAAGAAGCCTATGTCTTGGGGATAAGAGGGCTAGATATTGGGATAAGAGGTATAGGTATTGGGGATAAGAGGGCTAGATATTGGGATGAGAGGTCTATTTATTGGGGATAAGAGGGCTATATATTGGGATAAGAGGCCTAGGTATTGGGGATAAGAGGGCTAGATATTGGGATAAGATGACTGGGTATTGGTGATAAAATGGCTAGATATTGGGATAAGAAGCCTATGTCTTGGGGATAAGAGGGCTAGATATTGGGATAAGAGGTATAGGTATTGGGGATAAGAGGGCTAGATATTGGGATGAGAGGTCTATTTATTGGGGATAAGAGGGCTATATATTGGGATAAGAGGCCTAGGTATTGGGGATAAGAGGGCTTGTGTGAAATTTAACATCATATATCTTGGAAGACTGGGTAGCTGACAATAGATGCAATGATTTATGTCAGCATGTACAGATGGATGAACATTTATTTTTATATATTATTTTCCTAATTGGAGGTAATCCCTTGAAAATACCTGCCATCCAAAATTCTGGCAAATTTTATTTTAGTTTTGCGCATGTTTTATATACATCACACTTTGTCTTGTAAATGGGTGGGAAAATCTATATGATAAAACAATTACCAAGACAATGGCATCTCAGTCTATTAGAATATAATGTAAGAAATATGTCCAGACAAAGATACCAATTAATTTCTTACTTCCAGTATGCTAAAATAAATAAATATGGAAGATTTACATTTCTCGAATCGGGGAAGGAAATAAATATCAATTCCCTGCAGTAAAATAATCTATTTTTACTAAAACATTAAGTTAATTTCCTTATGGTACCGTTTTGCAATCTTATAATCATTTTGAAATTGCATGATATGCAGTACATATAATGTTTTACATTGGATACGTATTTGGAAATTTGATTACCAAATATTGCTGACTTCTTCCAGATAGCTCAGGAAAACAAACAAAAACACAGCGGACTTGTATGTGACCAGTTAAAGCGAAGATTTGACTATTTATCCCCATCCCCCTACAAATTATTGATATTTGTTATTGAATTTATTAATTTAGCATCTAAAAGTGCTACCTTTTAGATTTTGATTTCCAGCTGTTCATTAACATGTTGAAACGCCATAAGCAAGTGTTACCAATAAAATTTACTTTCCTCAAGATGAAACCAGAAGCCACAAACGTTGAGAAAGTAATAAAAACATACAATAAATTTGTCCTCGGTGATTCACTTACAAAAAGATCATTTATTAATGCATGTAAAAATACTCCAACTGCATGATGAAAAATTCATTCTTCCATGAGGCTAAACTAGAAGATTCCAGAACAAAAAATAAATCACCAAATCATCAGTCGCCTTTGGAAAATATTTATCACATTGTGCACCAGAAAGTGTGCATCTTCCAAAACACAATACTATACCTTACAGACATGCCAATATCATCCTGTATAAAAATGGAAGACATCCAAGACTGACACTTCACTGTGACTACAAAGGCAGATATAGAAAGACGAATCATTTCACACAGACACAGATTAAGTGATAAACTTGAGTGTGATGCTGTGCTGCATTGCAATTGCATCGATGCCCTACCTTGTAACATCATCGATGCAGCACAGCATGGCCGCTTCTCTATTATGACCACCATAGAAAGTGATGTCGTGAGTATTCCTCACCATTCTACTAGTGAAGGGGATGTCATTTATTACTGACCTCCCAGCCTCTTTACTGGTTTTCATAGAGTGATGCCATGCATGCACCACTCTTCGGATTCCATCCATATCTGTGGAAGCTATTCCTGATTCTATCACTACATCTTCCAAATGCACCCCCATGAAAGAAGAATATATGTTGCCTGTAGTTTTGCCTGGCTACTTTTACTTTGAAAGTCGATTCCATACATTGAAGGGATATAGCCTAAATATCTGAATGGACCTGCACCCCAGAAATTGGCCCAAGCTGTATTTGTTTACTTGTGAGAAAGCGTCAAGTGTTTTAGATGTTCTTATGTGTTTAGGCTCGAATAAACAGTAACACAAGAAAGAGTGAAAACAACAAGCTTTTAAAAATATAATAATTTATTTCCCTAGAAATATTCTGTAAAAATAAAAAAATATGAACACGGTTTTAAGAATCAGATCCAAAAATAATCCAAGAATAATCCACAAATAAAATTTTAGAAGTCTTAATAATTAAATGTTCAAATAATTTCAAGTTCGAGTCCTATCGAAGAATCCAAGATGAAAGGTGATGGCGTATGCTGTAACCTGTAGTGCGTTGAAGTCTGCAGTTCCTTGTAGAAACAAGAAATATCACTCCAGTTTGGGATATATGAATAAATTTTTATAAGAGTTGTCTTTGTTCAAGAATTTCATATGAGCACACATATTTTCCAGGAAAAAAAAGAATTAATCGTTTTGAATCAAAGTAATTTGAAATAACTCCAAACAACACAACATACAGATTCCAGTGTAAGAGCCCAACTAACTGAGAATATTTCTCTAAAACACAGAAGTTAAAATGAAAAAGTGAAACCAGAAGTGAAAAAGAAAGCAAGAAAAAATTACCTCTTTACCACCACCACCACCACCCTCAGGTCCTACTCCTATGGCACGTCAGACACTCAAGCGGTTTCCAAGCCCACGAATCACTGAGTAACATCGGTGAACAGTGAGTGACTTGTTGAAGAGAACTGTGATGGAGAACCTTTTAGCTAGAATCTACTACAATCCTGCTCATCCTGCGGGTTTCAGAGGAGTTCAAAAATTTTGTTGTGCTTCCAGAACCCAGTGTACGGTTACAACCGTTGCAACACTGGTTAGAAGAACAAGTAATGTACAAGTCAAGTATCTGGACCTTCAGAATTCATGTTGCCTATTATTTTATTGCTCAACATCTGGTGAATAGATTGCCTCTATGTTCGACGAACAGTTGGACAAAACCCTGTAGGAAATGAATAAAACTTACTGTCAAGATCGAGTACCATACAATTGTTCATAGTCTGGAATTGTATTATAAAGATGCAAAATCCCGGATTTTACATTTTGTCCTGAGTTGTATTCTATTTTGGGTGGTATCCCTACCACAGGTCTCAAGATAGATATCAACAGCAAAAAGCAATTCTTCAAGTATTTTAAATACCCCGTTCAGTTAAAACAAAGAAATGAATTTAATATTTCTGTTCTTTAATGTGGTGGAGTACACTCTGACAGGAAATATGTTCACAGGAAATATGTTCCCAGGAGTCATTCTGTTCAATGTGAAATCTGCCACGGCTGCTTACGATGAGGGTGGAAACACTATCACGTTCACCGTGAATTTGTACACCTTCACTATTTGCCTATCAGTAAGTCGTATTTTGACAGTGTCAACATTGATATAAAAGGAGATCTGTGACAAAAATTCCATTCTCGAAAGGAAAAGTCACGGTCAAACTACATTTTCGACAAATATTCTCTAGCGACTTGTAGGTCATATATCCTATGTGCCAAGGATTAGCTGGACAATGAGGATATTGTTTAGGAGATGTGCACAAAACTGCTTTTCATACGGTGACTTCCATCTTAAAACCGATGGTGAGGATTTTATGCATTGAAAGACGTCGCTTGGATGCAAGAATTTCTTCAAACTGTCATCATCGACAAACAAAACCCCAAAGAAGCTTTCGTGAGAGCTGGCTAAATTGTATTGCGTCAGACTGGAAAAGTTCTTTAAGCTCGTTGAGAGACCTCTATAAATGCAATGTACCATGTTAGTCAAAGCATTACTTCCTCTTCAACGTCACAGCATAGGAAAGGCAGAAAGAGACATCGGCATTGCGTCATAGCGCATAAACACGTTGCTAGAAAGACGTAGAAAAGAAGATGAAAAGCCAGAGAATTATAGGTATTTGACTACTAAGAAAATGATGCACCAAGATGCTTGCGAATGTTCCAAGTCAGAACTAGATCTGTTCGACATGCCAACCACCAGGATGTAGATGCAAGAGTCCCAGTGAGTAGAATTTCATCCCTTCTCGTCTTTGACTAACTCTGCCCCAATCGAATTTGAAATCAGAAGACAGACCAAAGATTACATTGATCTGAATTTCAGTTACTTGTACCCGAAAGTCAAAGTTCTCAAAACGGACAAAACACCTCCAGATGTGTTGTGTCAAAGTAGATCCAGTCAACAATTTCATGCATTTATTGTTCAGTGAAGTGTATTTGTACTTGTACATGTCGATGCAAACAAGTATTTTGTTGAACGGAGTGGATGTCTGCCTTAGAATGAATCAAAGTAGTACCTCTATCCGTTTTGATGTTTGATGCTAACGAGAACAAAATCATCATCGAATAAGCCCGACTCTACGTGATTCCTGTCGAAGTTTTACCCAAAGTAAAGTTTTGGGTAGAGCGACCACCAAATATCCAGTACAAGGAGTGATAGTGTAAATCCTGATCATTGCTAAAAGACTCCGAATGAAGATCAAGGTTAATATTTTCCAAGGAGAGTTGCCCAAACTTTTAATCATCGGCATTGTCAAGAACTCGGGCTTCATCGGAACAAACACTCCAAATCTTTCAACTTTGAAATCCTCAAAGTGTACAAGATCGAAGTGAGTGAAGATGCCCTAACCTTTGAACAGAAGAAAATACTTGAGATCTTACTTGCTCTGTATGAAGCCACCGGGCAGTTAAGTATCAACGGCAGTCATTTCAAACGACGATTATGCGGGATGCTATGCTTTGTGGGCTTTTGATTACACTCCTGACCAAAAGCAGCGACGAGGGACATTTCCACCCCCAAAAATCGTACCATCTTCATGTGGAATGTAAGTTTGCAGAAGTTCTGATCAAGGACACAGTGCACAGAATCATGTATGCATAATTGATAAACTCTGGAAATCAAAAACTTGAGAGAAGTGATTACAGCCCATTGGAAGCTATGTAAGATTATGACACATCTTTGGAATATGGAGCCTCATCGGAGATGGAGGTGTGTGTGTGTGTGTGTGGCGAGGATGACTTTGAGCTAGAACAAGAAAAAACAAACTATAAAAAAACAAAGAAATAATCATGATGTCAGGATGGTCAGAATAAGAAGAACATTTAGTCTTTTGTTTTACTAAGTACCTAGCTGAAAAAAAAGTTTAAACCCACAATCATTATTTCGGATGTCAAAACGATCATCGCAACCAGATTCAATACAAGAAATGTACGATGATGAGTCAAGAAGAAACGTTGGAAGAATATCTGGATGACGCTTGGAGCCTCATCTCCGACTGCAAAGTGTTGAAAACATGGTACAAACTCTTGAGTGACCATTCATCCATTCCACTGTCTTCTCTGGAGATCCAACGTATCGAAGCTCTCTTGTCACAGAGTATGGAGACAAAGAGTTTAGCTCCTAATTGACAGTTTTAATGAAAGAGTCGGGCTTGAATTGATGACTCACAATTACCTGTGAACAAAAAAGAAAAAATGGGTACCTGGGGACTTCGTACACTGCTTCTTGTAATCCTGTGTTGTGCGCTAAAGTTGAACGTCTTTATCTCAAACCTAAAGTCATTCAATCGTATGTCATCAACACCGACGACAGCCATCAACCAGGAACCCACTGGATAAAGAGACGCAATGGTACCGGCCCAATCACTTAGTCGTACAGTAGCGATCCTTCTCTTCATATGGGAAAAGACTATCACCTAATTTTGACTGAACTGCAGCCAGCCAAGACCGTGGAAGGAAAAACCACTGGTATTGAAGGTGCAAATTGTGCAGAATCAGCCGCCAAGTGTCTAATCCATATTGACTCGGCATGACTACACAGCTCCTTCTACAAAATACTCCCCCTCTACCTTCTCACACTATTACACAATATTAAACTAGGAATCTACCTCCAAAGTGACCAACTATGATCTTTGCGTTTCCCAGTATTTTATGTATATATCCCTACTTTTGTACAGTAAATCTACTTTTTCGTGTCAGAAAATTTTGTATAGTTATTAGGGATTTCACATCTCCAGGATCGTCATGAACCGATTATTCCGAGCATGGAATCGCTCTTTTGTGAAATTTATCAAAAATCAGTCTGTCCAAGTTTAGTGGCACACAACAACAGACGCATATATATATATATATATATATATATATATATATATATATATATATATATATATATATATATATATATATATATATATATATATATATATATATATATATATATATATATATATATATATATATATATATATATATATATATATATATATATATATATATATATATATATATATATATATATATATATATGTATATATACATATCTATCTATATATGTATCTACATATCTATCTATATATATATATATATCTATCTCTCTCTCTCTCTCTCTCTCTCTCTCTCTCTCTCTCTCTCTATATATATATATATATATATATATATATATATATATATATATATATATATATATATATATATATATATATATATATATATATATATATAATTGCCCTTTTTATTTAACGACATAACTAGACCTTCGGACCATATATGTCTTAAAATCTATGACCGCTCCGGTAGCCTAGTGGTTCGTTAGCAGCGATCCGTATCACGACGATATAATGTAGGGTAAAAGATCAAGATAAAAAGCAAATAAAATTTAACATACTTCAATTAAATGTTTACATTACTCTGCTTCAGTGACATGCATAACTTTGTGGATCGTTTTGTATTGAATTTTATGTTTCATGCCAATAATAATATTAGCAACAGCAACAACAACGATGTGGAGGAGGAGTATAATTGTTGTTGTAAAGGCATGTTGTTGTAAAGGCATGTATATTCTGGTCTTAATAACTTTTATGCAGGACAAATGTCATAAGTCGGATTGCTTGATCATATTTTGACCACTTTCTTCCACTATTACAACCCCTTAGTTTTCATACAGGAAAAATGTTAGTGGTCAGATTGGTTGATCATATTTTGGCCACTTTCTTCAAGCGCTATAAACTACTTAATTTTACGACCGCTCCGGTGGCCTAGTGGTTAGAGCGTCCTCCTTGGATGCGGGAGGTTTCCGGTTCGAACCCCATCCTAGTCATGCCAAAGACTTATAAAAATGTTACGAAACAGTTGCCTCGCTAGGCGCTAAGCATTAGGAGGTTAGTGTTAGGACTGGTCGGACTGGTGTTAGGATAACGTGACTGCGTGGGACATGATGCTACATGTCTGCTAGACATCACTATAAACTGCCACACTGTTGACATCGTAGCGTGAAAAATTGCTAAAGCTACGTTAAAAATCGAAATCACAATCAGACACACTATTGAGTTCCATAGGTCAAGTATTCACACGTATTTTAATATAGAGTAAGGGATAATATACGGTACAAATTAATAAAGCTTGGTTTAAGGGAAACTTTCTAGATATAATCAAATCGATGTAGAATAATGTTAAATATGATAAAAGGTTAAGTGATGAATTCTCTTGTATTGATAGTTTCCGGCAAGGTTAATGTTTATTACCGTCTTTATTCAACATTTGCAAATGATTTAGAGGAGTTTGCTATGCATGTTATTAAAGGTATATTTATTGACACGGTACAATTTATTACTTATACGCAGGTAACATTTTTATAATTTCATCCAAAGGACTTCATGCCGGGCTAAACTATTTGAAAGATTATTGTGATAAGTGGAAACTTGAGGTTAACATTTCAAAAACAAAGGTGATGATTTCATAAAACAAAGGTGATGATTTCATAAAAGGCGGTAGTTACCTAGCAGTATGAAATTGGCTATTGTAACGAAATATTGTAAATTGTAAATAAGTTTGCTTATCTTGGATTTGCTATGATGTCTGGTGGTTGCTTTACCCAAGCAAAGACAAAGAAAACATTGGCAGGGCGAGCTAAAAAGGCAATATTTTTACTTGAAAAAACCTGTATGAATTTACATCGATAAAAACAAGCAATGTCATTGGTCTTCTTGACAGACCTATTTTAAATTATTGTTGCTAAGTTTGGGGATTGATTAATCAGAAATGAATTGAAAGAATAGACTTACATTTTTTGCAAAAAGATACTAGAAGTGAAGAAGACAACACAAAATTTTATTTATGGGGAGTTAGAATGTGCGACAATGATAGTAAATAGATTTAATTACATTGTGACGTACTGGTTGAGGCAAAGGAGCAAACACACACACACACACACACACACGCACACACACACGCACACACACATATAGTTAAATATTTTTTCAAGAATCATGATTGTTTGAAGTTTGGGTAATCAAGTGGTCGGTAACAAAGACACACCTTTACAGTTATGTAAATTAAGGCTATCCTTCAATTTTATCCAAAGGTGGATGGATCGTCTTAAGAACAGTAGTCGAGCGTTATTTTATGTAAATATTGCACATTTCGGAGCAATCCTTTACCTTGATTGCATCTATTCTTTGAAATAAATAAATTTAGAGTATTCTCTCACAGACTCGAAGTGGAAGTTGGTCAATTGGCTAGACATTATAAATCAATCCAGGAAAACTTATGTTCTATTTGTAGCCACCTAGAGGATGAGTATTATTTTGTCCTTCAGCACGTATGATATAAAGATCTAAGAGCCAACGTATAGAAAAACATTTAAGTTAAAATGTTTTAATTTATAGAACTTACGAATATTCAGAATAATAGAATGTTGAATAAGTTGGCTACTTACTTAAAGTCTTTTAATTATAGAAATACTGTCGTATATTGAGGCATCTTGTAATATTGTGACTAATTGAATACGAATATAAATTACATCAATTACGTAACTTCTTATTTAATCGTCACAGTATTACCTTTCATATTGTAGATATCAGAGCCGGCCTTAGGCTGATTAGACCTATAGACCCCGCGTTCACAGGGGGCCCGCGCGTTAGTAATTTAAAAAAAATATATACATATAGAGAGAAACAATTTTTGAAAGCGATGGAGTAAATTTTTATATAAAACTTGTTAAAAAGTTTATTTCCAAATGCAGTGATCACAGGGGGTCACGCGCGTAAATCCAGGGTGCATCGCCAAAATGATCCAAATCGGGCCCCGCGTTTGCTAAGGCCGTTACTGGTACATATCTCTCCCTACGGAGCTACTTTGTAAACTAACCTCCTTACGTCATTTTCATCGATCTGCATCTGTGTCCATTCTTACTTTGTATGTTTCTTTGTATATTGCATATTATAGATAATGCTGTTTTGTTGTGTATTGTATTATCCGCCAAACAATTCAATTATACCTCACAATCCGGTTGGGCTACTGGAACGAATGAAGACTCACTCTTACTGGTAAAACACAAGTTTGCCTCTTGCGGATAGTAGTAGTTCAGTCCATCTGACACGGAGACTGCCTCCCAAGACGGCTTATGTCAAACGGAACGGATTTGTGTGTGTGTGTGTGTGTGTGTGTGTGTGTGTGAGAGAGAGAGAGAGTCTGCTTGTTATTGGTTGGTGCCGATCACATCAATCGAGCCATCATGTAGCGCGTAGCGCACGTGCATGTGGTGTCAATAAACATTCTGAAAAGTGAAGATTGTAACCTTTTGTGACCTAACCAGATAAATTAAACGTCGCAAAGAACGTGTTTCAATAGCAAGTTCCCAGTGAAATGCATGTGCTTCGCATGTGACAAGGATCAGAGAGATACGATTGTAATGCCTGACTGACATCTGAGCGGTTATCAACCCTGATTGAATGTTTTCCTTTTGAAACTTGTTTCACGAAAGATGTTCTTCAAAATGAAAATGAATTCCGTACATTTAAAACTTAATGTAAATATATGACAAGATGTAATGTAAAATATGTAAAGCTATTATAGCGTACACATATGTGTAAATATAAGTAGTGTTTTATCTCTGAATCGAGCATAGCGAGATACTGACATAATCGTATATTTCATGTAGATATAATGGAGAAAATATCAAAAGTTATTGTGTTAACTGAGTGTAGAGAAAGTGTTACATGACGAGATTTCATTTATAAGTTTGTATAGATGTGTGTTATTTTCGCGTGAGAGAAAATTCTGGTGCATTAGCACCAATTTAACAAGAGCAAAAGTCAACTAACAATTCGTAAATAATGTTAATAAAAAAACTTGTACAGATATAGGTAAGTAGAACTGAGATAAGTGCAGTTTTGCAGACTTGCAGTCAAAATGGTGTTTATCTTTTCTCTCACTAAATTTGTATTTTTTATATATTAAAATTGCACGCATAATTTCCAGACTTTTGACGTTTATAATTGTTAGGCAATATATATGGGAGTTTCCTATTGCAAATTTAGGGTAAGGTATGTAGTTTATTTAAAACATTATAAATATTATAATGATTAGTATATATAATGTATTAAGCACTTCAAATTCTTGGCTAAAAGAGCTCAATTTGATGAGCAAATCAATATCGGGAATATATGTATATGTAGAGCTTATAGGGAGAAAAGAAAATTTTACAAATGACTAATTAATTTTTTTTAAATCTCTGGTTAGGATGATTTTGTTCTTAAAATCTTTAGTTGTGTTTTCCCCCCAAGATATCATGGTAATCGTTTGTACCCAAAATAAAGCTCGGATTGTTGGATCATGCTATACTATGGAGTTGACTTAGAAGTGTTTATGAATTGAATTCAAGGTTGATTATCGAAGAGATGTCAATTGCAGACTGATTTTCTGTGCCCCTATCTCATTAATTCACATATCGTCATATTTTTGTCAGTAATACGGGGAATTATATAAACCATATCGTACTCGAAATAAATACAGAAATGAGAGACAACACTCGAGCTTTGTAGAACAACCCGCAACTTGTATTTATGAGGTGGAGACCCGCCCCTCCCCCTCTCTCTAACATGGATAACATAAACAGACACAAAAAATAAAATAAAAATTAAAAATTTCTTGCGCAGCAGCTAAGCTTTACTCAGAGGGTTATCCCGACTTGAGAATATTATTTTCACATAAATCGATTTTCAGTTAGTGCACAGTCGAAATCACGAAGCACATCCTGATAGCACGTAATACACATTATCTGTGCATGTAACAATTTAGTCTGCTAAAGAGTAACGGTAACAGCTTTTGATTTAGTAAATAAGGCCACGTGATCTCTTAGTTGAGGTGTATGATAATCGTACCAAAAGGTCTATATTCGAATGTCGATAGAGACAAAACACATTTTTCTATATCTGTAAACCTAGCGGCTGTGTATATAGGCCATGCTGTTTGTAAAGAAGCAGATTGCACCAAGTCTTCCTGCCCCGAAAAGTGTCACATATAATTCATTAGATGAATTAGGAAAAGTTCCGAAGTTTGATAGTCTCCTGCAGACAGAGCAGGGGGGGGGGGGGGGCGAATCGGACAACTTTTTCGACAAAATTTGATTAAGGTTTTAAAACGACAAATAGAGCCTTCCTTCGAAATCTCACTTTTCGAACAAAAAAAAAAATAAAGTCTCCGTTTGGCAAATGGAGACTTAGCGTTTTTTGCTCGAAAACGCTATATTTCGCGACAACATCTCGTTGGTGTTTTCCCGTGGTAATCATCGGGCGTCCCGCGTCGATGTCATCGCCCCCCCTGCTGCTAAGTGGTTATTTACAATTTAACCGAATATTTGGTCAAGTCCGATACGATATCGTGTCCGAGGATCATGTAAATTTATCGTTACAAATCCATGTGGGGTCGACTGAGCATGACTAAAAAAGTTTCGAAAAACATTAAAGTCCATGTCACCGCCGCACCATGTCTGCCAAATATTTCGTAGCGTGTGTGTATCAACGCCGTTGAATACAGCAAGAATATTACAGTTGTCTCTGATTACTTTTGGAATCTGAGTGTATCGTTGAGTGACATATATCACGTCAGTGTTTTTATGCCTGCCTCTGGAAAATATCCTAGCTGGGTTTTTTTGATTGTCTAACATAACATCATCGTACACGACTAGATTGTTAACGTCGCCATCAATATCATCGATACCCGGTGCATCATTGATATCCGTAATAAACTCGATGACATTTTTTTCAGCGATCGCTGATGCATTCTCGTTGAAATCTTTCAACACCTTGTAGCATCGTTGATCATCTACGCTAGGGGCGATTAAATACAACTTATCCCACTTCATCCATCTTATTATTAAATTAAGTAACAATTGCGTCTTGCCGGATCCAGATGGTCCGATGATAATCATCCGGATCGAGTTTGGTAACACTGCAACATGCTTAACTGGTTCTCTTGTTTTAGTCGCCGAAAAATCAATTATATTCATATCTCTATACATAAATTATGGATCTATATTGTGTGAAGTGCAGAGTGCGTACTGGCACAAATGATATGACAACCGTTACAACAAGAAATAATAGATCGGCGCTTACTGGCAAGTGTGTACAATGCGGTATAAAGAAATTTAGATTTATTTCTATTAGACCCGGAGATGTTTTAAAAAAAAGCGAGGAGGTGATATTGCAGCCAAGTTATCAAAACTCCCCGGAACCCCGTGGGCAAAGTATCCAGGAGAAAAACACCTCCCAGGATATAGCTACTGTGGCCCCGGAACGCGATTAGATATCAGACTCGATGATCAAAATCAGCCCAAACCCGGTGAGTATCCAATAAACGCTATCGATAAGGCGTGTCATGCTCATGATGTTGCTTACAAAAGTAGCGATCTGCAACAGCGTCATATCGCGGACGTAAAATTAATTCACGCGCTAAATGCTATTCCTGATAAATCCTTCAAAGAAAAATTGGCCTCATGGTTGGTAAAATCGGCTATGAAAGGTAAATTAATGATTGGAAGCGGAGCTTCTCGCGCTGGTAATTGAAAACGCTAGCGTTTATAATAACAACATGGAATCCATCTATTATTCTCCGAGAGGATACTGGAAGGGGAAGGCCGCAATTGGTAAGCTTGCAAGCGCTGCAAAAGTAACGAGGGCCACTGCGGCTAATTGGTTATCCAAACAGGCTATATGGCAAATCTATCTACCACCGCCTAAACAAATCAACTTCTCGCGCTTTGATGTTAGCGTACCTAATGAAGTTCATCAGGCTGATATACTATTTCTGCCGCATGACAACGGTTACAAATACGCGCTAACCGTAGTTGATGTTGCGAGTCGATACAAACAAGCGGAGCCGTTAAAAACAAAGTCAGCAACTGAAGTAGCCGATGCGTTTGAGCGGATTTATCGAAGAGGTCCTCTGCGCTGGCCAAATCTATTACAAGTTGATCCCGGTAGTGAATTTCGCGGCGCTGTTCTATCAACGCTGAAACATCATAGCGTCGCGATACGACGAGGTCATACTGCGCTACATCGTGATCAGGCAATTGTTGAACGATTCAATCGGACTGTTGCTGAACGGTTATTTGGATATCAATACGCGAAGGAATTCATCCAAGAAAAACGATCTCGTGAATGGGTCAAAAGGTTGCCAGGCGTAATTGCCGCGTTAAATAACGAGATTACCCGAGCAATCAACATGAAGCCAAGCGACGCGATTAAAGAAAAGTATATACCCGGAAGATCAAAAATAGATAGCGTTTCCAAGCCGATTCTCGGCGATGTCACTGTTAGATATCTGTATGAACCAGGAGAGCTTGAAGGCGGTAAAAAAAGAGCTACTGATCCTATCTGGAGTGTTACCACACATAACATATCAACGATAACACGATCAACTAATAGACCACCGATTTATAGACTGGATTCAACTGCCCCACAGCGGGGGTTTACACGCGAGCAACTACAAGTGATACCTGACGATACTCAATTGCCCCCGCGTGGTCTTAACTAGCGCCGTTGCGTCTATTGCACTCAAGACAGGTCAATCTCACATTGTTTTTGACATGACCGAGACTGTTATCGATCCTGTCCACGGTAAATTGGCGAGCGTCTTTGTCCAAATAACGCCAACGCATTACACAATTACAACTCGCGCAGTGATTATTCTGTTGTTGTCGTAACGCAATTATTAATTCGGCATCAATATCAAAACGCCGCTGTTTTTTTTTATCCTGTTGGCGGTAACCCGAGAGTTTTCTATCAATGACGCTTGCATCGATGGTGACTCCGTCACTGACTCCGTCACTGGCTTCGTCACTGACTCCGTCAACAACAATTCTTCGAAGCTGATTTATTCTCCGTACTCGGGACACCGCAAGATAGACTAGATTTGACCATTCGATGCGATTATCAACCATCCAAACAATTGTGTCCGTGACGGTTAGTCCCTGCGAGGAATGTATTGTCGTTGCGTATCCTAGCGTCCACGGGGATTTATCAGCACGTAGCGCGTCCTCGACGACGCTGATATCAACGAGCACGATATCATTTAGCACGAGAATTTGTTTTTTTGTCCCTGACGCTGTCGGGGCCGGGATTTCAACTTCAATGTTCTGCCGCCGTGTATCCGCGGGTCTATAACATAACGGCACTGGACGCGTTGGAAACTTTTCCTTATGCAACGTAAACAACTTCCGCTGAAGTGTGTCTCTGACTATCTTTCTACTCGCTACAATCAAATCATTTGGTCTCCATGTTTCCCAGAATTCATTTAACGGCGTTTCCGGAATCACCTCGCGGATTATTTCACACTGAATTCTATCCGGCTGTAATCTGATTAATTTTTTAACCTCGCGCAGTTGTTCATCAAGTGCCCGGTAATCAGTATCGGTTTCTTCATAATAGTCCACAAAACCCTTTAACCAATCATGTGGACCCTCGCCGACAAATGGTGGTGGTTGGCCATGGTCGCCACACATGATCACCGCTGTATTCGCGCGCAGCAACCACTCAAGAAACATTTGTAAAACATCTAACGAAACAGTACATATCTCATCCCAGATGATAACCTCAGGAATAAATTTTTCCCCCATTCGATCAGGAGTCCACTCACCGCCGCTGCATCGAAAAAAGCTGTGATAAGTAACGGCGTCAACATTTCGTTGTTTTATCTCTCGCGCTAGTCTATGGGCTGGTGTAAGCACGATTATACTTGCCCGCGTTCGAAATAATTCAATTGCCCGAGTCGTCTTTCCTGACCCGCCACAGCCGCTTAAATAAACTGTTTTATATCTACAAATTGGATCAGAACACGGTGGTGCATCAGACCATTCTGACAATTTATCACCGCGTAAGTAATTGTTCTCAACGGTGACATCTGCTGACTGGGAATAATCGCGTCGTATTTCATTTTTAATTCTCCATGTACCCCAACTCTCGTCCGGACTAGTAAACTCGGCTATGTTTCCCTTATACTTTACGTTAACATAAAATGAATCAACGGCTACTCTAACCGCGGTGTCGGGAAATTTATTTATCATCGAGAATAAATTTATGCAAGCATAACCCAGCATAGACGCCCTCAAATGCGGGTATGCCGGGCTGTCTCCATCGCTGTAAGTAACAACTGTACCCAACCTTGTTCCATTGGACAAGAAAGCTGTTTTACAGTTCACGTATTTATTTTTCGCCACTGCGTCCTTGATTACGAAATCATATTCTGCGTCATCTATAATCAGTCGTGAGCAATATCGTTTGTAGTCGCAGTTTTTTCCACCTTGTGTGAACTTGCCGATTATTCTTCTACCGAGATCTTTTGCCTCGCGGTTTCGTTGGTTGAATATCCTCCTGGACCATTCGATGATATATTCCTCGTCGGCATCGATGTGTTTTCTGGATTCGTCAATTATGCTATCTAGACGCTCCGGTTCTGGTAACCAGACTTCAGTCTGCGCTCGGTATGATATAATCGCGTCACTGACAATCAACGAAACTAGCATTTTACAATCAATCATATACCGTAGCAGCGCTATTGGCAGCCACTTCTTTTCAGCCATGTGTCTACCGATCCAAATATAGCAACAGCGATGAAGTCCTGCCGCGAACTCAAATGATACTATGCGAGCGAATCCGGTTAAATCAAAATCAGGCAGTGGTCCATTAATAGCAACACGAGTCATTTCATGTCTGGGGTGTCCAAATCGTTTGAAATACTCAGCGGCGGATCCATACCCGAGAAAACTCGCTGGATAACAGGCAACCATATCAACGGAAATCATAGCGTCGCGGCTGTATTCAGTGTTCCATAGTCCACCGCGATAGTATTCCAAACAACTGGATTGTACATCCGGTAGAAATTCCTTGCGTGTTGGACTCCACGCATTTTTCCTTGCTGCAACATGAGCCGCAACCGATGAAATCGTAAAACAATTTGTTAGCAGTTGTTCATCATGCTCCTCAAATTCTATGGCGGTTTTTTTCATCTTGTTGTGAAACGCTTCAGTGCGGTATAATTCACCGTTTGGTCTTACAAACTGATCAAAAGTATCCGCATCGTTTTCAGCGCTGCGAAGTAACCACACTGACACAGGGTCGTTTTTACACAAGCAGGCAATAGCATCAAATAGTTTCCTCTCCGCGAGAAAACCATCTTGTATAAATTCCCCGGGGATATACTTTACTGTTCTATCCCGTGGAAACACTGTGATCGCGGGCGTCCACGCGTGTTCGTTATGATCAATAATTTTAATTGGGGCTCCCTTTGATTTATACTTCGATTCGTGTAATACTTCACCGGTTATCGTTGTAACGGTTATTGGAAATCTTAACGACGTTTCTAATCTCGCTATGTCGCTGATGGTTGCTCCTCGCTCGCGCACTGTCTCCTCCCACTGGTTGATTTTGCTACGTCGTAAATCAGTCAATTTGTTTCCTCGACATGCATTTGTAAAATGCTCTATTATTCGTTCTGCTACACAATTTATCCCCGTTGACTGTTTCATCGGCGCTAGTTTTCCGATATCAGGTTTCTTATTTAACGGGTATATTCCATAAACAACTGCTGTTTCAGGATACGCTCGTTCATAGTATGGTCTGTCAATTCCGGTTAACAGCCCCGGCTTGGAGTCGCGGCTAACAATGACTGTTTTCTTGTCGCTGAGAACTGGTTCAAATTTATCACGTATGATCCAATTACCTGATTCCACCCGGACAATGAATTTTACTCTGAAGAAATACTCGCTGGAGCCAAGTTGTGATATTATCGTTGCTGCGCGGTTGTCGTTCATGGTAGCATCAACAACGCCATCAATTCGAAATGTTGACCAACTATGAGATGCACCATCACGCTTGAATTCATTGATACAATCGCGTATTTTATTTAACAGGGTTCTATCGTTTATTAACGCTTTTGGTGCGTCCTTGAGGGCTCTATCGAGATTGAATTTAATATTTTTCCAGGGCTTAATTGCTGCTAATCTCTCGAACTCATCCATATAATTAAAACAAGTATTTAAATGAGAATATAGTATAATGAATAAATGCAAATGGTTGATGATTGGGTCGACAACCCCGTGCAATAAATCATGTAGAGGTGAATTCTGCGGGTATCATTTACAAAGCGTTCGTAATGGTTCTCTTGGCCCCCTCCCGTGCTTGGTTTGCCACGTTAGTGTAAGAGGAAAATCGCAGTTGTGTATTAATTGTGGCGGAAAGCGATACAGAGAGTTAAAACGCTATTATGACAAACGAATAAAAAACGCCGTCATTGACCCCACCGCTGACTTCGTCATTAAAACCCCCCAAGACTACGTTGAAAGATTTATAATTAAACCAAATAATGAATTAGACAAGTAGTATTATTATACAAATGGACCAGGAGTTCAGACCTCACCCTGTGCTCGTTAATTACGAGGCATCTCGCGACGGTGTTGTTAGAAATTGTAGACTGAAGAAACCCGTTGGCACCGTAAATAATCAGGGGTATTTGATGTTTGGTGCCGGAAAGAAGAAGTATTATGTTCACAGGATGGTATTTGAAGTATTCAACGGATTAATCGAGAATGGGCTTGTGATTGATCATATTAATAATAATAAGACTGATAACTCTCTTATAAACTTGCAAGCTATCTCGCAAAGTCAAAATACCAAAAAAGGCGAAACTGGTAAATACTCAAAGAAAGCAAAACCCGTAAAGTCATTTGATACAACAACTCACGAGGAAAAAATATTTCAGTCGATGAATGAGGCAGGAAAATATTTTGACATTTGTATCGCCTCAATACGAAAAGTAGCAGAACGAGTATATCAAACAGCGATCTCAAAAAGGACCGGACACAGAATTCGATTTTCGTACACAAATATCAGCGAGTGACAAGGTCACCGGCGCCCATGGCGCTGACGAAGTCGCCATGACAGTGCGAACGCTACACCGAAAGAAAACGAATTATTCTACGGTTTTATCGAATGTTAACACACTGCCTAGAGTTCATTTTTTTATATTTAAAAACAAGATGTTTTATAAGAATAATGAATATTGAAGACATCAATAATATATTAGCCAAGATTTCAAAATTAAAAAATCAAGGAATTGAATTATCTGATAGTCTCGACAGCGAAAAAATATTATCCGATTATGAGATTATTAACGAGCAATCGAAACGGGGGCGTTTTACCCTGGCCCGCGAGTACTTTTTTATAAAACGATTACAACATACGATTAATGAAAACTTGTACCACATTGACGCAAATGCATTCATTGGACTATTCACTGCCGTTGAAATAATACGAAAAAAACTCGGACGTGTTTATGAACGACGCCGGGAGATTTCTAGTAAGATCAAAAACATCAGAAGGATTATAGACGAAAACTCCGTGGAGCCCCCGATGGTACACTCGGCGGGAAATTAGAAATTGCGGAGCAATTTGCAATAATGGTAGGCGAATCACTTACTACTCGGCTAGCCAGAGAGCGGCTAGCGGCGCTTAAAAAGTTCATACCGTTACGAGACAGGGTCCGAAAACAACTTCAAACGCGGCAGCAACTACAAACCGATTTTACCGTTGGAAGCGAACAACTCTTTGCTCCGATAACGAGTGCAACCAAAGACGTGAAAACAGCGATATACGGGGATATTCCCGACGAAGAAAGAAAAAAAAGGCGTCACTGCTTGGCGTACTTGAAAAGATAGCGGCTCAGACCGAACAAACAAAAAGGTCTTTAGCTACAACACCGGGGCCACCACCACTCGCTATAACCGAACCACAAGAACCTTATGTTACAATGGCCGACGAAGAAGAACTAGGTGCTACCGCAAGAGAACCAGAAGAAGAAATACCGGAAGAAATACCGGAAAAAAAAGAGAAAGGGGGGAATATACCCCGTAATGTACTCAAGAAGGGCACAATAGATAAAATTAGAGGGTTCAGCAGCAGGGAAGAATTGGTTGATTTTACTGCCACAAATTTTACTAAGAGTACACGAGATAAGGAGCATATCAATAGCGGTTACGAGGAAAATGTAAAGGATATAAATGATTGGGCAAGAATAGTGCATTTAGCGAGTATACACAGGGACGAAATACCACGTGGTGGTGGTCCCGATTACAAAGCATTCCTCGACGAGGTTAAAAGGGCAAGACTAAAAAAAGGAAAAGGATACTCTGTTGGTAAAGAATCCTACGGCGTTACCTGTCCTAATAGTGTTCTCAGTGATATATCACGGCTAGAGGTACTAATCGGAGGAAAACGAGCCGGAAATAACTCTCCGGAAATAATCAATGAGGCCGCTGATATTTGCAAGCGGTTATTTGCAGGCGGTATCATGGACATTAATGCATATCGAACGCTCATAGACGAGTTAGTGGATGATTAAAAAAATTATAAAATTGTCGTTTTTGTTAATTTTTGTTAATTTTTATCGTTTTAGGTCGTTTTTTGGTCGTTTTTGGTCGTTTTTGGTCGTTTTTTTGTCGTTTTTGGTCGGTTTTTACGGGTGAAAACCCCAGGAAATCATTTAGAGAAAATCGATGTTTTTTACCAAAAACCGGCAAAAACCAACCAAAAACGACCAAAAATCGACAGAAAACGACAAAAATTGACAAAAATTGACAAAAAACGCGGATTTTTACCGCCGATGAAAACCCCAGGAAATCATTTAGAGAAAATCGATGTTTTTGACAAAATTTATGATTCGGTGGTGGTGGGGGGGTGATCAATCACTAATTGGAAAACTGGTGTTTTTATAATAAAGATGATCATACACTATAACCATGATAAACCAGTACTCGTCTACGTGGTAAACTCGCGATTGCCTGTTTACCGCGCGTACTATGGAGATGGTCTCGGTAGCACCATTGCGGGGTTATTTACAAGAATGGCTCCAAAAGTAGCGCCGTTAGCCAAACAATTAGGAATGAAGGCTATTGATGTTATTCGTGATAAGGGAATCAGCGCTATTGGAGATGTTGCCGGAAAGGCGTTTTCTGCCGCACGAGATAAACTAATGTCGTTGGTGAGAAAGAGAAAAAAAAAACAGAAACCACCGGTGATGCCATCTACGACAGTGATGCCTGCGAATGTCAGTAAAGTAATAAATAACGCCGTGGAAGAAAAATTAGAGTCGTTGGCGACTCCGCCATCCGCCGATGCGGCAACCAACGCGCTCATGAACGCAATAGCGGGAAGTGGTCTTAAACAGAATTCAAAGAATTTACGACGAAAAAATCGCAATTGAAAACATCAACATGATAAATAATAAAATGTTTGCGCGAACCGCTGATCCCGCGTTTGATATGGATGCCCCAGTGCGCAGGGACGATTCTGTCCACGATTATCAATTTTATTCCTATCAACCACCACAAGCCGACCTACGATCGCGAATTGAACTTCAGGTCCAAGATACCAGCAAGTACTTTTTGCCGTGTGAAGCGTTTATCGAAATTGAGGGAGAACTTGTAACAAATGCTGCCGATAATGCACCATACGCAGATGACAATCGTGTTCGAGTTGGTTTCGTCAACAACGGTATCATGGCGTTATTTGAGAGCGCCAGATATCTTATTGACGGGCGAGAAATTGAATCAATAGAACGCGAGGTTGATGTTGCAACGACGATAATTGGGTTAGCGAGGTATTCAGATGATTATACAAGATCGGCGGGCCCATCTATGATGTTTGCAAAGGATACCACTAATAACGCTGATCATCTTCAGTACGTTAACGTGCTGACACCACAAGATACCGCAGTTGCTAATCAAGCTGAAGCAGCCAATCCAGACCGCCGGGCAAGACCGGGCGCTGATTTCAATATTATGAAAAGTATTAACGATAATTACAATATGGGATTCGCAACACGAGTAGAAATGTTGCAAAGACCACGCCGAAAGTTTTCATGCGCGATTCCACTCCATCACATATTTGGGTTTTGCAGAAATGTCAGAAAAGTTATCTATGGGGCTAAGCATACAATCGCGCTAACGCGAAGGGGCGATGATAACAATGCAATATGGCGTGCTGCTGGTGTCGCTGACGGTAAAGTCGTTTTAACTAAAATAGCATTGTGGATGCCGGTGTTAACTCCATCAGTTACCACGGAAGCACGATTGTTATCATTTATGGAACAGGGAGGGAAATCGTTGTTGAGTTGGCTAGCGGTAACAACTGATGCTAAAGAGGATAATGTCGCTGATGCATTTACATGGCACTTGGCATCAAAACAGGGTGTTTCAGCCCCGCGTCATATATTTGTTGCGTTACAGAATAGGGAACGATTGGGTAATCAAGAACGCAGCCATATGATATTTGATCAATTAGGAGTCAGGGATGTTTCGCTGAGAATAAACGGACAACAGGAACCATCCGAGGATATACAGCTTAATTACGGCGACAACCATATCGCATGTGTGTATCATCGATTGCTGTCATATATGGGCCGTGATCAAAACGTCGATACCGGTTTACAAATATCACAATTTGATTTTAAAAACCTGTATCCGATTTATTACTTTTCGTTGGAACATCTTGATTTAACGAGACAATCCGTCGTTGATATACACTTTAGAGCTCGTATAGCCCCGGGTGGTGTTAATTATAGAGCGGTTGCTGTCATTCTCAGCGATAAATCAATGCTGTTGGAAGGTGTTGGTGGACGAATGAGAATCGTTGATGCGCCAGTGGAAAACATGTAGCAATTAGATCAATCTGTAATTAAATAAAAATGTCGTATAGTGTTGTCGGCGTTACACTAACTGATGGTCAAGTCAAGAAATTACGATCAAAGTCGGCTAAACAATGCGGAACCACAATAACGCTGAAGCCGTCGCAGATGGCAGGTGGTAATCATAAGATATCGTTGACGGCACGTCAAATAAAACATTTCAAAGATGCGATGAAGAATAAAAAGGGTGTTCAGATAGATTTCTCGGCCGCAGCGATTAAAAACATGGAAAAGACCGGTGGGATATTTCCGCTGTTAGCTGCGATTCCAGCGTTGATTGCCGCGGCCGCACCAGCAGTGGCTAAGGCGGCGGCGTTAGGGGCCGTTGGTACCGCGGCGGGGATGGCATTGAAGAAGGCAACCGGGAAAGGCTATAAAAAAAAAACGATCCGTGGCCGGAAAAGGTCTAAGACTACCGGGAACCCCGTATTCATGGTATTCGGGAAAGGGTCTAAGACTACCGGGAACCGTTTAATGACTTCTATGTCTAATTTTGATTTAATAGACGCCGCAAACGCGCTAGCGATAAAAAACTTCAGAGGTGTTTTTATGAGGGATCAATTACCGGCGGCACCAAGGAATATTGAAACAGGCATAATTAACCTCGATGGGTCCTCCGGAGCGGGAACTCATTGGGTTGCATACGCGATTGATCCGCGTGCGATCGTCTATTTTGATTCATACGGGTTAGCCCCGCCAAACGAGTTCATGCGGTATGTCCGGGCGTGTTCAGCCCGGGTTTTTTATTCCACGCTGCCAACACAGCAATTAAGCGACCCACCGATATGTGGCCGTGAGGTATTGAACGTACTCGCGGCGATTTCATCATCGCGAAAACCACCTCATGTGGTTGTAAACGAATACACTAGTGGGGTCGTAGAGGCCCGGCGGGTTAATTAAAAACACCGTTTTTTTTACAATAACGATGATTGATATTTGGGGACGACCTATTTCGGCGCTGAAAGGATCCACGGAAACGCCCGCCACCGATGACATAAAAAAACTAATCGAGGATGAAATCGCCGATACGTTGAACCTAACAAGTGTTGACCCAGGTGAAATAGTTGCATTTCAAGACCGCCAGGGTAAATTGAAATCCAGTAATGTGTCGCTGGATGACGTTTTAACACGACAGCGTGATGCCGCCGAGAACGCTATCGCGTTGTATACCAGCGACGGACGACTCAAACCGGGTGAACATCTATCGACGATAACGAATAGGGTAACATTAGTCCAAGACGGTTTTACAAGGTTAGATAGATCGGTGACCGAACTCGACGCGCAGGTGAAAAAATCTGTCACCGAGGTGAAAAAATCTGTCACCGATATACAACTCACTACCGCTAGTTTTTTTGGGACCCCGACGGTAACCGAACCGAATCTTGCGGGGATAAAAACTACTATTTCGGAGTTTACAACGCTGTCGGGCCAATTTTACACGTTACGAAAAAATGTTAACAGGATCGATGACAACTTTGATAAATTCTTTGGTAAAAAAAATACCTAGCTGGATGAGATTACAACAACTATAAATGATATCACTGCGTATGGACAGGAAATAAAAACAATCAAAACTGATGTTGCAGCGAACAAGAATAATGTAGACGCGCATGAGCAGGAAATAGAAACAATCAGCACTAATGTTGCAACGATCATAAATAATATAGACTCACATGGACGGAAAATAGAAACAATCAAAACTGATGTTGCAGCGAACAGAAGGAGTGTAGACACGCATACAAAGGAAATAAATACACTCCTTATTAATATAGACGCGTATACACGGGAAATAGAAACAATCAAAACTGATGTTGAAGCGAACAAAAAAAATGTAGACGCGTATTGGCGGGGAATAGGAATAATCAAAACTGATGTTGCAGCGAACAAAAAAAGTATAGACGTGCATACATATGAAATAGGAACAATCAAACTTGATGTTGCAGCGAACAAAAAAAGTATAACCGAGAATACACGGGAAATAGAAACAATCAAAACTAATGTTGAAGCGAACAAGAATAATATGGACGCGTATAGAGGGGAAATAGAAACAATCAAAACTAATATAGACGCGAGTTGGCGGGGAGTAGGAATAGGAATAGTTATTACTGATGTTGAAGCGATTAAAGACAGACTACCTAGAATGACAGAGCAACTCGAAAAAATGAAAACACCTCATGGGATCATCGGCAGTGGCGTATACACGGTTCAATACGGATCATTCGATTGGACTCCTACGCGTAATGCAATAGATGTCACCGCAATTGTTAAGGGCATTTATCGATTGACATTGATTTCGGCAATGCAGTTCAGTATATCATCGCCGAGTTCATCCGGGTTTAACAATACAATATCAACAATCATTGACAAGGATACAATCGAACGGTTTATAATTAAAGCCGTTGATAGCAGTCTATTTAGGACAAACATCACATGGTATGTAGAATTTGTAGTGGATCTAAGTGAGTAATTGAAAACACTAGTTCTTTTAAAATAAAAATGACCACCAGGGTAATTGAATCAGAGGTACCACCGACGTCACATCAATTTCGATTCGATACCGTAAAAGAATTCTCCGCGAACTTGAAAACGCTTTCCGAACAATACCGTATAAAAATAAAAAAATACCGCCGAAGAATAACCGCCATCGACGTGGCCGTGTACTCGGTGTCCGGTATAGTAGCTGGTGCCGGTGTCATTTCATCCACAATGACCATGATGGCCCCGATCACCGTTTCAATCGCTATCTCCGCGGCGACAACAATTGCTGGAGTCGCCAACGCAATCACTAGAAAGATATCATCGTGTTCTCAGAAAAAACTCAACGAGTATACAGTAAAACATCAAATAGTATCCGACGCGTACTCGAAATTATCCGGGTTGATCTCGTTGTCGATTGATAATTCGTTCATATCCGATGTTGAATTCTCCACGATGGTCCAGTTGTATGGCTCCGCGATGTCAAAAATCGAAAATTTTCAACTGGAAGCCGGAAACCACGTCGCTGAAACCACTTCAATGGGCTTAAAACAAGCAGGTTGTTAATATTAAACACTAAAAACAACGAATAATAATAATGTCACTGAACCCCGAAGGGTTTCAGTTGCTTCAACGGATCGCGGAGAACACCACCCCGGTACAAAGTATGATATTAGTGACATCAACGAAACCCGAATTCAGTGTGAACTTCCCATCATCGGTTCCAGTGAAGGAAATAGCGCTGGCAAAATTGCGAATATATCACAGTTGGCCTAATATCCGAGCGGACGCATTTAACGGACAACAACCTAATAACTCGCTGTTTTTTGCATGGACAAATAAACCCGATGGGACCCCAGACTGGAAGGAGGTTACAATACCAACTGGGTCATACCAAATAGAACAAATCAATAAAGAATTTCAACGCAGGATAAAATCGATCACAGGAAAAGAATCAAAAATCGCTATTACGGTTCATGAACCGACGTTATCGTCGACGATTGAAATAAGCACACCGGGGTATATGGTTGATATTTATAACAGTTCAATAAGAACCATACTAGGATGGCCTGAGAATCCACCTCATGAAATCCCCACGGACTTGCACACGAATGCGCAATCGTATCATGAGATTGTCCCCCGATATCGAGATGATTTGTCTATTATAAGAAACACGTTATTACCCAGCAGGTTTATATTTCAAGACAGGAATACCATGCGATGGTATTTTCCGTATAAGCACACTCCTGAATCGTCCGCCGTGGTCACAGTTGGTTTAAATGATATCACTGGTGCGTTTGCCGAGATTAATCGTGATTACCAATCACAACTAGAACAGCTACGGAAAACAAAAGCACGAAAACACGTTGAGGTGTTAAATCAACTTATATCAGACATAGAATATATTAATGAACAAATCGTTAAGACAATATCTGCTAACAGCGATGATAATAAACAAAAATTCCTAACCGAGTATAATATCACAGAAGCCGATTTACCCGATTTCAAGTTTTCAGGATACAACGCACCAGAACTAAGAAAATCTCTTAATGATTTTCTCGGTCCATCAATTATCCTCAGACACGATAACGGAGAGGGTGGTAGGCATATTGCTCCATACAACGTAAATATTGCATCGGTGATAGCAATCAATCTAGTGTGTGATGTTATCGAAGGGAGTTACCAGGTGGATACCAAGCAATCAAATCAGGCTCAACAGGGGTATATCCTTTATTCATTTTCACCAACAGCCCCTCCGGGATTTTTAATCGTTGAGAGTCCGATTAATCCGGTCTATATGAGATGCCATAATCGGTTTTTAACAAGAATTAATTTTAAACTTACCGATCAGTCAAATAACCTAATTGATCTACAAGAGGAGGAGTTAGTGATCACTCTGTTTGTAAAATCATTGTAACCACTTAGCAGCGGGGGGGGGTGGGGTGGCGATGACATCGACGCGGGACGCCCGATGATTACCACGGGAAAACACCAACGAGATGTTGTCGCGAAATATAGCGTTTTCGAGCAAAAAACGCTAAGTCTCCATTTGCCAAACGGAGACTTTATTTTTTTTTTGTTCGAAAAGTGAGATTTCGAAGGAAGGCTCTATTTGTCGTTTTAAAACCTTAATCAAATTTTGTCGAAAAAGTTGTCCGATTCGCCCCCCCTGCTGATGACAGCCTATGCGAATAAAAGTAGCTTGCAAACAAATCCCCTTTCGTAATCTCAAAGTACAGACAAAATCTTCTGTGGGGGTGGTAGACGATGGATTTCAGATATAACTACTGCCACGGGCTGACACCTATCTGTGGAATGCTAGATGGGCATTTTACATACAACTTGAAATGAAGGACACAGTTTATAAATCATGTGTCGCACACATAGACATAAAATGTAAGAGCTAAATATATATTGAAATATTTTCAGATAAAGAGGCTAGAATATATATAGAGAAATATACTTCGATAATGGATATGGCAGCACCATGACAAAAATAATAAATTACAGCATCTACCCCTTCCAGATATCTAAAAATAGAATAGAGCTAAATTTGGTAAACATGCAGCATTAAACAGAACCACTTGCAAACGTCTGATAAGATTCGCTTAATCGTAATGAAAATTAAATTTCACGGTGGCAACAATCAATATTCGTTTAAATTTGTCATTGATTTTGAAGCATGCTTGAAGGAGATCATTATCAGAAAAATTAGACAATTTGGTTCCATAAACGTACTGCTAAACTGTGTCTATACGAACTCAAGTAGGAGAGTTAGCTGAGTAGAACTTGTTCTTTTTCAAAACGAGTTTCTTAACATAATGAACAGAGGTAAATGCAAACTGTGATACAAACAAAGTTTAAAACAATACACATACAATTTAGGACACTATATAAGTGTAGAACACAGTGGATGACTGACAGGTTAGACAATTTAACATTGGTCATAGAGACATGTGAACCAGCGACAAGACTTCATAAACACTTTTGCCACAATCGGTAACAAATTCTTATAAGTTGAAAGAACAAATATGGCTTCTTATGAAATGGATTCAAATTTTAACAAAACCCTAATAGATACACAAAGACCGTAATGATACTGTCTAGGTAAAGGTAGCGAATGGTATGTCCTGTAAAACACGAGAGAATTTAAAAATGAATTGAGCATATCAGTTAGTAAATATGAAATAATTTAAAAAGAAAAAATAGGGACTGAAAAAAATTAATTTATAAACAAGTATTATGTAATCAAGTATAAAAGTTGAAAGATGTAATGCAGAACATGGTTATTATTCGTATTTAAAAACTATTGCAATAATTTAAAAGTTCCATAAGTTATATACTGTGATTCTGAAGGTTTCCTTGAACCAAGAAAACATATTCTGACAGCTGTTTGTTTTATATTAAATTTGACCAGAGTTTGTCCATACATTAAATTAGTACACGTAAGTAAGCCATTGGTTATAGATAATCAGAACTGATAATTGGTGTTTTATACCATGAAGCATGTAAAATAGCAAAATTGAAATTTTAACAATTAAAGACCAAAAACGTGTAATATCAATAATGCCATTTTCTTTAAAAATCAAATCACTGGCAACAAAGTTTGCGATGACAATGCGCATGTTCCAAAGGTTCACTATTACATTTGACAGGTAGGTTTATAGGTCCAGCATATAATGAATGTGATATAAAGTACAAATATCCAAAATATAGTCTGATGGTTATTAATACCCTGTATGGTCATGATAGTCATTTGTATCAAAGGAATAAGGAAAAACGATAAAGGGCAAGAATCATCATCCATTCTAAGGAACTAGGAGAAATATATTTAATTTAGCACGTTTTGAATATTTGACTGGTGTAAAGAAAAACAAAACGGGAAAAAGGTATTAATGTCTGATGCTATCTTTATATCTATGTGACATTGGACGGAAACACAAATTTACAGAGGCAATGAAACATTTTACCAAATTATATCTATAGAAGTGTCTTATTCCATTTGAAATAATTCAAGCATGCAGTTGAAGATTATTAGTAAGTGCAGACTTTAACCGCCCGACACTTGGATACATTAATGACCACAGAAAGACACACGAATGCAATGTTTTTGGGCATAACGATATGAAAAACTATAAATAACATGTTTTCAAAGTAATAAATCACGATGTTTTTGTTTTCTAAAAACGGTTATAATGCTGTATATGAAAAATATAAAAAGTATCGAAAACATTTATTATTTGCAAGGGAAACATTAAAAGATGAAGAATATCTAAGGTTAAAAACTAAACAAAAATCAGAATAAGCAAACCTATTTAATGATCTTGCATAGTATTGGAATCATCAAAGTTTTACTGCAACAAGCTTATTAACAAGTAACGGTGACAAAATAAAGGTGCTAGTGACATATACAGACTCCATGTGGCTATGCTGACACATATAACTTGTACAATGATCATGATGTTAACATCTGATTTTACGACACGAGCCATTATTAAAAAAGAATCTATAAAATATTCATACATAATCAAGGGTTGTACGGTTTAAGGTCGAACTATAACTTTTTAGGACTGCCAAGGGAGAAAAGAACATTTTACAAATGACTAATGAATTGTGATTCAAAAGAATACGAAATTTGGTATGCAAAGGATTGTGTTTAATTGACATTTTTGAACATGTAATTCAATTTACTAAGAACTTTTTACCATGGCATTTACAGCATCGAATGGAATAAAGTAAAATTGTTTATATACGAACAAATATTTAATTGATAAAAAAGGACCCTTTCATACATATATTTAAATTTAAGTAATATAAATATTATAACTGATCTCTAAACTAGAACTGATGATGAAAAATCAGTTAATGAGTTCAGGAATTATAAACCAGAGTGGAGTGTTGAAAAAGTTTGACAGTGAGTATCGGAAGAGAAATATTGAATGAGTGGGACCACACAAAGGAGAATACTACCGGTAAAAGGGAACATACAGTATTGTATCATGAAATTCTTCAATCCAACGCAAAACTTAATTATAGTAACCTTCTAATAAAATACTTGCTTGATGGCTATTTCGGCGCCCACAACCCCCCCCCCCCTCTTGACTAGCGCCTCCCCCCTCCGCTGGCTGCTTGTGCGGATGCTACGCCGATGAGAACACAATATATAATAGGAAGATAGCATGATCAGAAATAATATAACTTAGAGATTATATGAGACATCACGATAATGCTAACTACTACAATGACGAAAATTATGGAACTGCTGACTTGTGCAAAAATAGAATACATAAAGCATTAAATACAATTCCAATCAGGAAAAAACATAGAGCTTTCTGAGTACATTTTGTCTGGTTTTTAACGGAATGACAAGAATTTTCTAAGGAATCAAATATACAAATTCCACTCTTTGATTCTCATCATCACTTGTATTTACTTCCTCATATGATTACATGGCATGATAATTAAGTATAACAAATAGGTTGTTGTTTGTCGTATGTGCTTTTAGTTCCTTTTTAATTTGAAATCAGTACTTAGGGCTTCGGCACTTTAGCTATTGCATACATTTTTTGACGCTGTTTCTTTAGAAACGAATTTGTTTTAAACTAACGGGTATTGCGTGTTTGCATGTGCTCTTTGCAATTTGTGTAGATTCGATAGATAGTCAGTAGCTAAGGTGTAGGTAATACTGGATTAAGGTGCTAAGAGGCAAGGGAACAATTTCAAAACCATACATAGGAGGTTCGTGTTGATTAGGGTCGAGATACATTTTCTTAATGATAAGGATATGAGAATATATGGTGTAATATTTTGAACCTTGCTCTGCACTAAGTGTAAGCTGCTTCTCATGTCTTTCTAGTGTAAAGTCAATGCCCAGTGTCTATTTAATGTGAAGTCCGTGCTCGGTGTCTATTCAATATGAAGTCCATGCTCAGTGTCTATTTAATGTGAAGTCCGTGCTCGGTGTCTATTCAATATGAAGTCCATGCTCAGTGTCTATTTAATGTGAAGTCCGTGCTCGGTGTCTATTCAATATGAAGTCCATGCTCAGTGTCTATTTAATGTGAAGTTCATGCTCATTGTCTATGGAGCTACAATAATCCCATTGCTTGAAGCTGGTAGTTGAGCCGTCCCAATCATAAAATGCCTTAAGAATACAAGTATTACATTTATAATTTCTTGTAATTTTGAAATATCTATCTAGGTATTTGTTGAATTAATGATTGTCTATGTTGTGTTTCTAAACGTTAATAAGGACCACATGCATTGTCCAAAACAGGTTTATCAACACAACAGTGGGTGCATGCAATAAACATCCACTTTTCATTACTGAATACAATTCTATGGAATATCGAAACATTTTGACGACGCAAGTGGTAGAGTAGAGTATAAGACAAGACACGCACAAGAAAGATCAAGCTATAGTAATTTCTTTTTCATAAGTATTTAAGGAAATAATGTATAAGAACATAAATGATTAGTTGCACTAAGATTATAAAGATTAACATGCATGGTGATTTCCTTTCATCTATCTAAAACGAATGTTAATTAATGTAAAAATTCGACTTGTAATGTTTCGTTGGCTTAGGTGATCAATATAAATACGCAGTAAAATCCCAAGAGACTGATAACCATCACTTACAACAAAGAGGGCGTGTATGCCAAAATCAATACACCCACTCGTTTCTGTAAATTCGAGACCACCAGTCGTTTGACATCTATGAAAAGTTCTCTGTTTACAATCTTTTTCACCAAATCCTATTGTTAGTAATAATTATATTTTACATAAAATTAGAATTTTGAACATTCATAGAGAAAACCAAGCGTCATTAACATTATATATACACATGAGAAGATTAAACATCAATATCTATCCTTTTATATAACTGATAAATAGCTCACGTTTTAATGGGGTTTTCTTTGTTATTCAATGTGCATCGTAAAGACAATTAATCCGAACAATTTTTATGCTCTCTTTAAGGGACTATTGCATTCCATCTGAGTGTGTTTTGACATGTTGTCTTTGTTGATTTTGTTGTGGAATTAATGCCATTTTTCAGCACATGATGGGCTATACATGGCGAGCATTATATCTTGAATACAAACCATGGGAAGAACACAAAAGGAAGCTACTGGCTAGCATTCTCATCCATCCATATGGCGGGCCCGAGACTTGAACCCACGCAGACGGAGGTGAGATGTCAGTGATCTGTAAAGGCAACCATCTTCGATCACTCAATCCGCCGTGACCAGGAGTTTGACATAATGTTATAAATATTTAATTTATATATTGTTTGCTTGACCTTTGCCCATGACGGAGAATATACTTTTTGTGTGTACCAGTTTTTTTGTTGTGTGTAAGTTATATTTGTCATGTTTGTAAGTTGTAAATAAGTTGTTCAATGATATTTTAGTTCAAAGTCCAGACTTATTTACAAACTTAGAATGTTCTGGAAGCGAACTTGTGACCCACATCCTGGTCACTTTATTAGGTTTTTATATAAGGCTGTGGTAAACAAAATTATTAATTCCTATTTGCTATTATCAGTCACGTTCATTTATAATTTGAGATGAATTATTTATATAAATTATTCGTTGGAATTGGAAAGTTTTCATTGACTATTTGGACTAAACACTACTTTGGAATATTTATTACTCATTAAAAGACATTCTGAATTAAATCATTGTGGTACATAAAACTATTAATATTTCAACTAATTCAACACTATTGGTACATTATCATATTCAACATTATTGGAATTAATTCGGAATATTCCATAATTTTGGACTTAAAATATAATATTAAGATTATTTGGGATTTAATTCTTAACCCTGTAAGTTCCTCTTGAATTTTCACTTTTCAACTTAGGGAGTTAAATTATTTGCTGAAATCACAAATCATGATGATCTTACATGATTCTGTTACATAGTTAAATACCATAGAGTAATGACAGAAACTGTCGGCTCGTCCGGTATCTTAATGTCTTTAAAAGGTTTCAGAGAAACTAAAATTCCTATCAAGTTGACCCTGTTTCCGAAGTTTCCATGTCTCTGTTAAAGATTTCAATTTAACATATTTGAGAGATCTTTAGTGAAACCATTAAACGTTCACAATATCATCTAATGCAGTGGACAGTGTTTTAAGTCCTACCCAGAAGGAGAGAGATGCTAATGCAGAAAGAAGAAAGGAAAATGCAGTATAGATTAAAAGAACGGGAATTAGATACTCAAGGCTTATCCGCAGTTTTTTCCTGAAGAATATGGTTCGTTCATATTGCTTTGATAAAGGAAAAGATTGGCATGGGGCTGTTAATTTACTGTTGTTTGCTGTTAAAAAATCAGTTCAAGAATAAAGAGATTTGAGTCTTTTTGAACTAGATTTTGGACATACTGTTCATAGAACATTGAAGTTATTAAAAGAGAAACTTATTGCAACCGATGATTCAGAGATTAATCTTCTTGCCTTCTTCACTATGTCTCTGATTTCAAATATAAGTTGTCAAAGGCTTGTGAAATAGAAGTCATCACTCTACTCAGTCAAAACTGAAACTAAGGTATGATATAATAGAAAGAAAAAGAATGTTCAGTCAGTTGATAAAGTTCTGGATCTCTATATTAATGGAGTGTTTTTGGAATAGAAATCACTGCTGATCATTCACTTTAGTGGTATTTGTCCCATACAGTGAGGATGTAAACAATGTCTTGCAATCTGACTATAGTGACTTAGGTTTAACCAATTTTCAGATTTCAGAAAAAACTATGGACCAGAAATTTTCACAGCTATAGCAACAAGAAAATAGTTAACTAATACAGCTATTATGTGAATATGAGCACTTGTTTCCAGATGTTCCAACACAGATAAAATATACCATGAAGGTGAAATTGCAGATTCCACACCTGTGAAATAAAATCCTTACAGGATGAATCCTCTAGTACATGAGCATTTGAAGATAGATTGAATACTTGCTGGAAAATGATTTCATAGAATCAAGTAAAATGATCTCAAGTCCACCTTGCAGTTTGGTACTAAACGAGATAATATATTCGGTATGTTTACTGATTATAGAAAAGTCAACGTTGTCACCAAACAAATTCATTTCCAGTACCAAGAATACAAAAGATATCACCACATAAGACCTCTTGAAAGGATTTTGGCAAACTTAACTCGCGGAAAGAGCGAACTGGTGCCGTTTGCAGCTTTTAATGAGCATGATAATATCTAGTCTAGATAATTGTGATGCACACATTGATAACGTTATCATCAGCAAAGGTGCATGCAAAGATCATTTGAAAATCACCCGAATAGTCTTTGATCGACTCAGTGATAGAACTTTGACATTTAATTTAGGGAAAGTGAGTGCTGCTGTGTTTTTGTTACATTTTTAAGATATTGTGAGACACGTTCAAGTTAAACCTCTAGAAGTTATGGCGAATGCTATCTCTGAATTCCCAGTGCCTATCGGTAAATTGCAAATGATGTGATGTTTGGGTATTGTTACGACTCTATGGTGTTAAAATAAAAGAAAAGAGCGAAAACCAACAAGTTTTGTAAAATTCAAAATATAATTTATTTCCATAAATACAAAGTGAAATTTAAAAGAACTTACAGTATTGTGAATAATATCACACATAGTCCTAACAGTTCCATCACAAGTGCAAATGTATGAAGTTCCAATTGAATGCCAGTGGTGTTCCATATAAATTCCATATTGAATGAATGTGTTGATGTGGCCGCAGTCTTGAATGTGCTAAAGTGTCAATTGCATGGAATGTGGCTATGTGATGTGTCAGCAATATTTTGACGTCTCACAATAATATAATTCATGAATTCACAATAAGTCCAACTTAATGTTTCAGAATCAAGCCATTACCTTTAATTCGAACTGAGGTAAACATGTTTACAATTAAAAATGAGCTGAGTATTTAATCTATAATCACAGAGAAATATCGTCTCTGTATTACGTTGTTTACAAAACAAATTTCACTGGTCAGATATCACATTAACTTGATTGTGGAGAATTGTCAATTACAAAATACAGATATGCCTAACATAATCAGCAAACAATACAAGTTAAATAACAAAACAGTATAGATGGATATTTTCGGAACTTTTGTACAGATTTCTGCAGAGCCTCTGTTAGTAAGAAATCTAAATATTGTTTGGTTTTTCAAGTGTCAGGAATCTTTTTTCAAATTAAAGGCCATACTTAAAGATACACCAGTTCTTTAAGTTCCAAACTACAGTCAGTTATTAAAAGCTTGATGCAAGCGATGTTCAGGTTGGTGGAGTATCGATTCAAGAGGATACAAATGGTGTGGATCATCACGTTATATTTCTAAACTTTTAAACCTATACCTGAGAAATTATTCAACAATTGGGAAGGAATATTTGGCTTTGCAACACTTTGAGGTGTATAATAGTTTGGCACTTTCTATTTTTTCATTCAGTGATAATACCCCCCCCCCCCACGAGTTTCATTAACAAATTGAGAAACAAAAATCAGATATTGGTAAGTTGGGGTCATTTTTCAGCAATACATCATTAACATAAGGCACGTCAAAAGAAAAGAGAATTAGATTCAATTTCACGTGTAGAGAAGAACTATATTGTTTTTTTTTTGCATACATTGTGCATCATTCAAAAAATATTATGTAATTTTAATTATACCTATATTTGATTAATATGTAAAGGACATTTTTATTGTAAAAATAATTGGGAGATGTTATGTATATCCATATTGTGTGTAACTTTTGGCCATGATTGTAGATTGTAATGACTGTTTGGAAATAACATATTACTTACTACATTTTGTCCAGGATTGTTGGTTATATCTTAAGACAATGATCATTTATAAGCAGCATGTTTATTTGAATTCGAGTTCAAAGCAGTGGGTTTCTCTTGCTAAAAGCATACTCTACCTGACTTTTGTCAGGTTGAATCGCTAAAATTTAAACCAATCTGATTTTGCTTACAGTGTGTGTGTGTGTGTGTGGGGGGGGGTAAGTTTCCATTAAGATGATGGTTTTATATTAGAAAAGGTTATTGCGACAAAGGTCAAGTGGAAATATATATACTGTTATGTTACGTGTTTAGGCTCGAATATACAGTAACACAAGAAAGAGTGCAAACAACAAGCTTTGAAAAAATATATGAATTTTTTTCAATAGGAAAACTCTGTAAAAATATGAACTTACGGTTTTAAGATTCGAATCCAAAAATAATCCATGAATACAATTTTTGAAGTCCTAATAATAAAATGTTCTAATGATTTGAAGTTCGAGTCCCGACGAAGAATCCAAGATGGAAGACGATGACGTATGCTGTAATCCGTAGTGTTGAAGTCTACAGTTCCTTGTAGAAACAAGAAATATCACTCTGGTTTTGGAAATCTGAATAAAGGTTTATAAAAACTGTCCTTGATCAACAATTTCACATGAGCACACGTATTTTCCAGGAAAAAAGAATTAATCCTTTGGAATCCAAGTAATTTGAAATAATTCCAAACAGAATAACATACAACTTCCAGTGTAAGGGCCCAACTAGCACTGAGAATATCTCTCCAAAGCAAAGGTTATATAGTATTCTAAAACGCAAAAAGGTGGTCACGTGATCATGTTCCAGAACCTCGTATAAATTATGTACTTGTTAAAGATTACGTACATCCAGTGTGGCCCTGACGAAAACCTATCATTTTACTCTAAAAAATAAAATTTTAAAAAATCGATTACATCTTAAACACGAAGTCCCATCATGACATCGACAACAACCAATCATTTTCAAATAAAAATAGAACTTATTTACGTGATTGCTACTAATTTTGAATCAAGGTCGAGATCTAGATCAACACCTGGTGTTTACTAAAACAGTCAAGGTCAAACTATTTTCTGGAAAAGGTATCATCTCTAGTGAATAAATTTACATTACAATAGCATGTAATGAAAAACAATTTAAAAAAACAAACTGACAAACAAACAATTAAATTGAAATAAATGTATATTAAATCAGATATAAATAACAATATATATATATATAAGTTTATTAACATCCAAATTATTGATTCCTATTTTAACATCGGTCATTTGTGCAATACGTTTTAGCTGTGTTCAGTTACAATTTCAAACGATTTATTTATTTAAATTATTTTTTTGTAATTACAAAGTGCTTATTGACTTTTAGACTGAAACACTATTTTGGGATTATTGTAAATTCATTCAAGGATATCTGGATTATCTCATTGTGATATATCAAGATTGTTCCATATCAGCTCATTTAAGACTAGTGACACATCAACACATTAAATGTTTGAACTCATTTGATACACTATCATTTTGAAATTCTGAGAACTTTTCGGCCTATTTGGGATATAATTCACAATACGGTAAGTTCCGTTTAAACTGTCACTTTATATTCTAGGGAAATAAATCACTTGTTGAATTGTACTAAACTTGTTGGTTTTCGCTTTTTTATGTTACTTAGTTAAAGGAAAAGGTGTAGGAAAAGGAGTGCGTTGTAGTCTCATTTGAAACGTTTATGCTAGAATAGTTGAACCTAGAAAACGGACTGCTTTAAAGGAGACAAAGACACATTGAATCATCAAGTCATAGGACACATGTTTCAGAACTTCTTTTCTCTTGTTCTAATATGTTGCATTCAAGGCTTACACAGATGCCACACACTTCACTTTGCATCAATATATATCGACATCTTCCATCAAACTAAATTACAATTAAAGGTCATAAACCATAGACTGTAGTGCTGGTGAATTGCACAAATATGTCATACACAAAGTTATAAATTCCTAATTTGATTTGAATGTCCTCCCATCATAAGAGGCTTGATATATCAATGTTTTCAGTGCTATGACTGACGTATCGTAGTATGCAATTGTTTTTTTTTTAATATGGATATTGTATACTAGGTTTATTGTATAATTCTTCTTTGGCATTGGTTTTCTTTTGATATCTTTGAACGCAACATGGTTCTCTTGAGTATGTTTATAGTCTTTGTCGTTCTCTTTATATCTTTGCACGCCATGTGATTCTCGTAAGTACTATTGCAGGTAATCTCGTACTATTACACTAAGTAAGTACTATTGCACGTAATCTCGTTCTCTTGAGTACTTGTATGCACAGTGTAGTGCTATCTTCTAGCTTTTAAACAGTTCGATACCTAGTATGGAAGAGACAGAAACAAAAGTAATCCAAACATAGCTCACCGTTTATGCACAATAAATGTTGGAAGAAGCGTATATATAAACTTTTGTCAAAGACTGACTGCCAAATTTATTTCAAAATTAGGATGGTAAAGAACAATTTACAGGGAACCGGTTTAAAACTATAATAATCACATAGTCTGTATTTAACGAGACGTCAGATGTAAAGATTAATTGTGGACTATACTCCGCCAATCTAAGTTTTTTATTTTGTTGAATCCATTGCAAGCCTCATCGTTATCCAATCGATTTGACGGGCTTTTATAAGAGCATCCATAGGTCAAACTTGAGCTGAAATTAATCTTGTCAACGATGTATTTCATGCCATATAAATAGCGTCGTTTCAAGTGCATTAAGGTTGGCATGAACCTTTTTGTACCAATGCTTCACCGTGTTCATGGGTATAAATAGAGGGAATCGCAGAATGAAGCCAAATCTGTTTGCATTGCCGACGTGATCAAAGCAGAAATTATCTAATAGACATACAGTCACTATGGGTTTTCGACAAATTCTACAGTGTCTAAGACAGCCAGAACAATTCAGGTCAGTACCATTGATTACACTGTATGCCAAAAGCTTGCATTTATTTTAAGAATACTTTCAATCAATGTTGAATGGTAAAATGTTTTAGAAATATCTACGCTGTATTCGAGTTTCACTTTATATATACAATAGAAATGAGATTGTCAATATCGCTTAATTACAATAAAGTTATAAAATTCCTAAAAAGATCTAATTTAAGGGATGTCAAGCTCAAAGTTTCCTAAAACTGAGATGATAAGAAAACATATTTGTGAAAGAAACACTATTCTGAAATACTGATGTTGAGTAGTTTTGAAAATATTCTTCATCAATTTTACATAAAATTCCCGACGAAAGTGCTTTAAATTCTCATTTATTCTCAAGGTACTCATTTTCGTGGATTTGACTGTCACTTCTTGCAAAAAAACGTAAAGCTCGGTGAACAATTATCTGTCTGAAGACAATAAAAAGTATCGCAAAATCTACTTATCTAACTTCAGATGAAAATATTTGTTTCTTACAAAACCACATAAAGTGACGAAATATAAGTAATTTTCCGTAACTGTCCACTTACATCGTCAAATATAAAAGTATGTTTAGAACATATGGTTTTTATTACATTAAAGACCAAATATCAGCGTTCCATATACATTAAAATATGTCACATAGGTCACATTCACCAGTGTAGTATCTAAAGAATACCTACCAGCTATTATAATCGCATTCATACACTAAATTTTTATCTTGAGCTTTTGCTAAAACAAAGTGAATTGCAGTTGTGCTAGCGTATGGACCATTAGACCATGAAACCTTTTATTCCCATGTAATGGTATTCTGTCACCCAATCTTGTGCTTTTCCAGCTCGTGTTTTGTTAATTGGCTTCGTTCTTCGTCAACAGAAAATTTAATACACGATATGAGAGTTTACAGTTTAAAATGTTGCTCCAAAATGATTGCCGGTCTAATAATAGCAGCCTCGTTCTGATTATTTACAGCGATAAACACCGGTAACTCAAATCGGAGGAAGAACAATATTTCACACAACACCTAACGATATCGAGGAGATATTTAGATGATAATATAAATAATAAAAGAGATTTCGTCTAGATACTTTTAATGGGGATAAATGAAACGTACACAGACTTATACACACATTCACAAAAATAGTATTTTAAATGTTCGAAGTTATGAACGAGAATTTAATTCACTTTATCTGCAATTTGTTTGATTGTCAAATATCATCCCTAATACCACAACAAAGTCTAATTGTTCAAAAACCGGATAAAAAAGAGAACATAAGATTTCATTGCCATGTGACCCAGTCTGACTGTATGTTAGTTCCTTATGCCAACATTTGGTTACAATCACGCAAGAATTCATTTTATCATTCAAGATTAAAATCAAATGTTGAATTGTATTCTTATTTATGTAGAAATAATGTAGAAACTGAGAAACGTTCGACTATACCAACCATGTCGCATTTTATGAGTTTCTTCCGACTAGCAAAATATAAATCTTGTTGGTTAGATTGTTTTTATTATAAATTATATTCTTATGAAATCTATATACCTAGTAAATAAAAAACCTAAAATAGCTTTTGTATTCGTTTTTACTGATATTCTGATTAAAAATAACAGCACATGCTGTTGCAAAATGACTTTATTTTTCACGCCGGCACGTCTTTTTTAACAGAGCTTATAGTCTTTCTATAAATGATATAAAGCATAAAGTTTGGTTACGTACAACAACATTGAAATGGTACGAATATGACCATTTCTGGAAGTCTCTTGGTAAAATTCAAATTTAAAATAGAAGTGCTTTCTTTTGCTTACTAATATTGAGACAGTTTAGTAGCACAATGATCTGACGTGGCTCCCTTGATGTGATTCAGTATGCGTCTGAACTGAACTTTGTAGACTTTGCTAGTTGGTTTATCATATTCAGTGAAGACAAAATTATCTGAGACATATTATATTGCATTACAATCCGTATTGAATTTAAGGTGGGTGTTATTGATTGCGTGTATCAAGCGATATGTCACGCACTGAACAGCTTACGTTACTAATAACAACTTTACATCGAAAATCCAGACCAAAGCAGATTACAGCTCATTGTTGCAGAAAATACCCTTTACTCTGGTTAGGTTATTAACACCTTTGATCCGCCAACGCGCAAAGTGATAAATGTGTATCAATACTGACATAAAGACTATGATATCAACAGGAAAACAAAATCAAAGCGGTAAAAAAAAATCTCTGTGGAAGAACAAACACTGACTCGATCCAACACTTTCAATGTTTCGACATTGTCATTTCCATACAAAAACTTTGGGGTCTTATAGGTACACAATTTGGTAAGATCTGATCTGTTAGGTTCTGCTTTAGATAAATAATTGGGCATCAGGCTAGGAACTACACTCATGATGCAAGGACGAGAAGCTGGAATGAACAGACCTGAACATAGCGCGGTTGTGTTTTGTCCAATCTACTTTCAAGGTCAGCTGTTACGAGTTTTGGTAACTGCGACTCGTCGTTACTTTGGTTACGTTCTATGTGTAGTTCAAGTCCAAATTTGTCATGCACTCACTAGTGAAACTCGTTAACAGTTTGTCTTGTTAACGTACCTGATGTGACCACATGCTAAAGGAGGTCGGTATATTGCTGACCACATTTTTTGACAGTGAGTAACATCATGACTTGGATTTAATACCTGCAGGATGCTATAAACCTAGTTAATTTGAGTTCCTGATTTATTCTTAGCAATACAGTGCAGAGTGGAAGGGTGAATTTTTACTTGTATTTGTCGAAATCTAGATATTTTGTGATGTCTATTATTATGCATTATATACATGTATAAAATGTCTTTCCAAGTGGCTTATTGTTTTGCCAAGCATTTAATTGTCTTGCCAAGCATCTAAGAGTATGCATTATGTACATGTATAACAGATACGTGTCTTTCGAAGCATCGAAGAGAAGTGTCTTACAAGGATACAAGATAATACATTATAAACATGAATCATAGTGTGCATCTAATATTGTTCATAATTATATACATGTATAATAGTGTCTCTGAATGCATCTACGAGTACGCATTATACACATGTATAATAGTGTCTCTCAATGCATCTACGAGTATGCATTATATACATGTATAATAGTGTCTCTCAATGCATCCACGAGTATGCATTATATACATGTATAATAGTGTCTCTCAATGCATCTACGAGTATGCATTATATACATGTATAATTGTGTCTCTCAATGCATCCACGAGTACGCATTATATATATGTATAATAGTGTCTCTCAATGCATCTACGAGTATGCATTATATACATGTATAATTGTGTCTCTCAATGCATCCACGAGTACGCATTATATACATGTATAATAGTGTTTCTCGATGCATCCACGAGTACGCATTATATACATGTCTAATAGTGTCTTTCAATGCTTCTACGAGTACGCATTATATACATGCATAATTGTGTCTCTCAATGCATCTACAAGTATGCATTATGTACATGTATAATAGTGTCTCTCAATGCATCTACGAGTATGCATTATATACATGTATAATTGTGTGTATGAATGCATCTACGAGTACGCATTATACACATGTATGATAGTGTCTCTCAATGCATCTGCGAGTATGCATTATATACATGTATAATTGTGTCTCTCAGTGCATCCACGAGTACGCATTATATACATGTATAATATTGTTTCTCAAGGCATCCACGAGTACGCATTATATACATGTATAATTGTGTCTCTCAATGCATCTACGAGTATGCATTATATACATGTATAATTGTGTCTCTCAATGCATCCACGAGTACGCATTATATACATGTATAATAGTGTTTCTCAATGCATCCACGAGTACGCATTATATACATGTATAATAGTGTATTTCAATGCATCTACGAGTACGCATTATATACATGTCTAATAGTGTCTTTCAATGCATCTACGAGTACCCATTATATACATGTATAATAGTCTCTCAATGCATCTACGAGTACGCATTATATACATGTATGATAGTGTCTCTCAATGCATCTACGAGTATGCACTATGTACATGTATGATAGTGTCTCTCAATGCATCTACGAGTATGCATTATATGCATGTATGATAGTGTCTCTAAATGCATCTACGAGTATGCATTATACACATGTGTAATAGTGTCTTTCAATGCACCTACAAGTATGCATTATATACATGTATAATAGTGTCTTGCAATGCATCTACAAGTATGCATTATATACATGTATAATAGATAGGGGTGAAACGATTCATCGATATATCGATACGTCGATATTTTTGCTGTAGCGATACACATATCAATACAACAGACGGAGAATCGATACAAAACGATACTTTCCGTATACACGTTATTTTAGTCTTCAGTAGTCATGAATAATCATTTTATTAGTTTGTCTTGTTATTCTTTAAAATTAGAATTCATCTTAAACAGAATCTGCAGTCACAGGCACTGACCTTTATTAGTAAAAACGAAAAAGACAATTGAGAATAATCGCTCGCCGTCTACTAATTAACACAAAGTGACTTTGGTAATAATCTGTCCCCCCATTATATGCGAATTGTCTTAACACAGCAACATATTCAACACATACCATATATTCCAAACATGTTCCACCTGTATAATGAAGTATTTTACTTATCATTTAATAATAACGTTTAAACGAAGTTTATGTGATGAAATATAACATGTTTACAATGGTCGATTTTGAAAGCTACACTTCCGGTGTGTCGCACGGCGAAATATGATACACTGAATTCTCATTGAAGGTTATTGCTTGTTCCGGTCCAGGTTAAGGTGGCGCTATACAGTTTCGTATTTTCCATAGTTAGGATTTTAAAGAAAAAGCATTTCCCTGGCTTTCCTCACTGGTTATACTGGCTATTTAAAAAAGACCTTGTATATCTTATGTATAATTAAAGAACCTATAATTCCCTTTATTTTGGTGTATGATTGATGGGTGTACTATGGGTTATAGAGTATACAGCTTGGCCTTACTTCAAATGTGCACCTTTCAAAAAAGTGCTAGCTCTACTTGGTCATTTTCACTTCCTGAACTTCAGAGGTAAATTGTATAAAAAGAGCCGATAACTTTTTTTTACATTTTATATATTTGGTAATTCATTCAATGCACTGGTATTGTCAAGTCTGGCAAAATTCATTTTCCCTATTTTAATAGCTGCTGTGTATAGTGTACTTTAGACTAATTCAGGCTGATTTTTAAACACAAGGGAGCAGTCATTTTAGTTAGCAGTGTGCTTAAATCATGTAAAATTTCCAAAAGTACAATATTCAAAAGAAATATCATCCACATTACATTACTGTAGCATATAGGTATTCTCTCCATTGTGCATGTTTTAAATGCAAACTACTTCACCTTACATACGTCACTCTCTCTAAAGTACATATTAATTGGTGAGCGCCCCCTAAACAATAACCACCAATCAGAAATTAATGCAGTTTATTCCCTGCGTGACAAGCAGGAAGCATTGGTAAAACAACAGAGAAACAGCACAAAAGTCATTAATTTAAATGTCAAGTACTTACACAGAGATGCTGTCAGGGTGTGCGATTGCGTGAATCTTGCACAAAAAAAAAATTGTGAATTAGCGAACATGGAGAACAGTGATGCACGAGAACTCACGCAAATTAGTTGAAAATCCCGCATATAAAAATGTGCTCGGCGAGGCATACAATTTTTATTTAACCGTTCTTTTCGCAACTTCTGTTTTTCGGGAAGGCAACTGTTTACACATCTGGGTTCTTCTAGAACGACATGAATGGTTGTTAAATTTTATTGGCACACAGTGCCCTTGAATAATCCCTATTATGGTGTAGTTTGAACCTTCAATGAAGAAAGTTTTACAAATGCGTGTTTAAAATATGGTCTACATAGAAAACACACAATGTCTGATTCCTGGCGTGGTTTATTACGATTTCGTTCAGCAAATACTGGCTGATTGTGGTGATATTGACAATTATGTTTAAAGTTATGAACTATATCGAATTATTGGAGCTGGAACAGTGTTGATGGAGATACCAGTGAGTTAATTTGTACCCGAAAATGGTGTTAAATACAAATCAGATTTAAATGTTGGATGGACGAAACTAGACGGGATGACAGTCAATTTTCATTTCAGCTGTGATTCGAAATTATACGCAGAAAGGGCAAAATACTGAGCCCAATTAAAAAACAGACAATTTAAAAATATAATGCATTTTTCAGTTTTTATCAATCAAATCAACCCTACGGATCATATACTACAAAACCATATATCCATATCAGAGTTAAGATAAACTGAATAAATAAGGATGTGTATAATGAAATTAAGAAGCGAAGATATTATTTGGAATACCTCTGTCTGCACAAGCAGACTATGGCATTGATGGACTAAATACCACTATACAGCATTATGGAAGAGATAAGAAATCTGGCATGGTAGTCAGTAAACTAGTGATTCAAAAAAGAAGGTTTATGTTAGTGAAAAATCTATTAAAAATCCCTGGTAATAAGATATTTTCTAAGCAATCATGATTTGTGAAAGAAAAGGCCTGGTGGCTAAAGTAAGTTAAATGAACCCACCATTAAATGGCCTAAAACGTTGAATAAAACTCATTGATAACCAACAGCTAGTCTGTTTTAAGCTACATTTGTTATCTTGTCATTGATAAGAATTACATATAAATATATGATAGCTATATGTATATCTGTAATCTGCATACTGGAAATAAAATCAAGAATGTCAACATACATAAAAGGGCACCACCTACCTTCCAAAGATGAAAAAGTCATCAAGTGTATCGACATGTATCGTATCGCAGTTGTGTATCGTGAATCGTATCGATACGCGGCACAGGTGTATCGTTTCACCCCTAATAATAGTGTCTTTCAATACATCTACGAGAATGAATTATATACATATGTAATATTGTCTTTCCATGCATGAAAGAGAAGTGTCTTTCCATGATTTTAAGTGTATATATTATAAACATGCTTGGTTTAGATTTTTGGGTTTAACGCCATTTTCCAACATACATGCCGTACATTGTATTTAGAGGATGAAGAACCTGTGAAGACCCCGAGATGAACCAACCACTCACGGGAAGTTACTGGCTTGCTTTGAAAGTATTAGCAGTACAAATTTTAAAATGTAGTGGTGGTAACTTTAATTGTTATAGTCACTGCAGTGTGCATGATGGAGGTAGTAATAGTAATAGTAATTGTATCAGAAACAGTAGTACACGATACTTGATCTTTCCCATTTTCAGAGCACTCAGCGAGAGAAAGCGAAAACAGTTGAAGAGAGACATTTTTGGTATCCTGATTGCTTTATTCTTGATCGTAAACGAAACGTCTGCTTCTTGTTCAAAACGGATAATAGTTCAGTCCATCAGATATAGACACTGCCTACCAAAACGACTTCTCTCTTACGCATGCGTGGGAAGCTGCTTGTCATCGGTCCGCATCGATCCAACCAATCAAACAATCATGGAACGCACGTGCAACCGTTGCCAGGAAACAGTTACAAAAGCGACGGCTGTACAACTTTTATGCCCTAACCAGAAAAATTCATCATATCTCCAGAAGGTCTCCATTGATATTGAGATCCCGATGGAATGTATGTGCACCTCGTGCGGAGATGATCAGGATGATAATGTGAGTGTCATGCCCGAAATCCATCGGCATCGGCATCGACACTGATAAATTAGTTTAGTTTTTGTTTCTTTCTCAAAACGTGTTTTATAAAAGAACACGTTTACAATGAATATACTGTAAACATTTGAAACTGTGTTCAGTATGTTATAAACGTTTTGACGTGAAATGCCAAGGTGAACAACAAACATGAACTTGCAATGATATTTGCTCACCATAAATTTGTGTGGAACGTTCCTAATGAAATTGCTAGAAAAGAAAGCCGTGTATAATAATATATTTTCCTAATGATATAGTCATTGTACAAATGCTATTAGCCAAATGTGTTTGACTGTATTGCAAGAAAACTTGATTGTGTAATAATTGAGTTAAATGCATGTGAAGAAAGTGTTGTTGGATGTATAATAACCAGCTTATTCAAGATAAGATTTGTGGATTTGTTTCTTCTGAGTTTTTCATATTATTGTGTGTGTGTGTGTGTGTGTGTGATTTACAAGTTTTACGTAGCTTTAACAGTTTTAGTCATGTCGCTACGATGTCTGCTTATTATTTTGTGTTACTTATACGTAAAACACTGTTTAAAAGCGTAATTGCCCTATTAGCAGGTCCACCATTCGTATGGATCTTTCTGTGATTGTTGAATTTCTTTTTAACTAACGGCATAAATGCGATTTTTGAGCCATATGTTCTGAAAATGATGTTATAAAAAATTCAACGTCTGTGATTTATTTATTTAATTTTTTTTTTTGCACGCCAGCATACTTTTGATGTTGTCATATACACTTTTGATACCTTTTTATACATAGAGAATGTGTTTGAAGAGTTGATAAAAGAAAATATTTCACTATCGAAGTGGTATCATTGTATTGTTATGAGTGGACACACCACAAGGGTTAATACAAAATGTTCATACTTCACAAGTGACATATTTTCTTATATCTACTAACAAAAAACGTATTTTTTTGTCATATTTTTTTTGAGGCAAAAGCTGTCGATTTCCATGGATTCTTCTTCCCCATTCTGCACCAGGCGATTAACGGCAGCATTACTACACGGATAAAACAAAATTTTACAATAATTTAGGACAGTGTCCCCACTTTTTATCTACAAATTGAGCTCCTACATAAAATGTTTCAAGTTGTGCATTTTGTCAAAAGCTAATGGCTGTTTTAATACAAAATGAAGATATATTTATTTTTGCTAGTTTATTCACTGAACCGATGCCGTAAACATTCTGTGGTGGGGGCATTGTAGAATGAACCCAGTACTGTAGTACCTGACATACTTCCGAGCCGAACATATTTAAACCAAACTTAATAATGACCGTGAGTAAGTCTATAAGAATTTGCTGTTTTTACCCTCTAAATCTGATGTATTTCTACACTCGAAAGTGCCCTTCGTGAGTGTAGTCAAGTTCAGTAACATGCTGTATCGAAGTTTCGGTTGTGGCTCAATTTAGGTTTGCAAATAGCATTCAGCTGCAGTGGCGTCACTCGGGTTGGTGTCACCCAGTGCGGTAGCTCATGGTGTCACCCCCACGGTCCTCCTTCCGTAACAGACCATACAGAATCCTTAGTAATGTCATTTTGGTGTCACCCCCTCTGATGGTGTCACCCGGTGCAGTCCGCACCCCCCGCATCCCCCTAGCGACGCCACTGCTGTGCCTGCTAGTCATGTATTTAACTATGATCGGTTATCCGCTTATGAAATCCGACTAGACCGAGCAGTGTGTGCTCTGTAAAATTTGCAATTTTTCATTTTGGTGTCACCCCTCTGAGATGGTGTCACCCGGTGCGGTCCGCACCCCCCGCACCCCCCTAGCGACGCCACTGTTCAGCTGTTCCTGATATTTTCCATCATTTTCTTACATGTTTATTTATGGGCGTGATTAAAATTAAACTCGCTAACTAAACGAATTTAGTATTATATTTAATCAAGCATTTTCCCTGCCATTTGTTGTTGAGTGTAACTGATACACCTGTGGAAACCTATTTTTAATAAGTCAATAATCAAATATACAGTTCCTTTTTTGGAGTTCATTTTTAGGTATATTTTTTTATAGCACCTCCTCATTGCTTACAAAAATGTAAAATCTTCACATATTTTAGGATCTGTTCATCTTGTTGAAGAGAGAGAGAGAGAGAGAGAGAGAGAGAGAGAGAGAGATTGTGGGGAGAAGAAGAAGAAAAATACATAGATATGGAAATATTAGTTTCAGTAACGTAAGCAAAGTAAAACATAGTTCCAGTACGGCAAGAGAAAGTTTTCCAAAGTGTTATCGCCATTGTGGCGATAAAAGTGTTATCGTCATTGTGGCAAAATCAATTTTCTCCCACTGATACATTTCCCTATCCCGTTATGAAATAATTATTGTTTTATCTCAATATATTATTTGCATAAGAATGTTCTATTTTTATAAAAATAAGAAGTTCTAAAATTTTAAATGACGCAGTCGATAAAGGACATCTCATCCCCCTAAGATTGTTTATTATCTTAGCGTTCCCAATCGATCCCTCAATTAAAATCTAGACGGGTGTCGCAAGGACATTCACCCATCCACTGTAGCCTTCATTATATAACGCCACAAGCAAGTATCCATAGCTGAACAAGATGAACAGATTTGAAAGATTAATTCAATTGGATTATATTTGCACCTAATCCGATTTATCTCTTACATCGATAATTCAAGATATAATTTACCTCAATAACCAGATTTTAAGACCTGTACAGATCTATCCATTACGCTAATCCCCATTCTTGCAAGCTCTAAAATTTGAATCAAGATCAAAGTTCATTTCCGGTGAACAATTTAGCTTTTCGTATCTATCGAGTTTTCTTGACCAATTTTTGTAGTACACTGTGCCAAAAAATATACACGACCCTACCAGGGACTTCAAAAACCTTTTATTTATCCAATGTTACTTTCGCTTGTTACTTTAGTTTTTCAAATTGTTTCCACAACTATAAGATAAATACGATGCTCGATTAACATCACAGAGAAACACTTCTTGCTTTATGTAGTGGCTCAGATTACAATTTTTTTATAAAAAAAAGTGTCACTTGGATACCTTGATAAATTAAATTTACTAAAACAGTTTTGAGACTCTAGGTCTTATGTAACAGTAAGCTAGTAATCATATCTGTATCAAAATCGTAACAAAGATAGAAAAACAATACTCTCATTCAACACACACACACACACACCCACACGTCTTCTTCTATCGAGAAGATTTTGGAGAAAGATTCATATGGAAACTGAGAATTCAGACATATTTATTTCTCAACATAAATAACATTATCAGTGCCTAGCCGACTACCCCATCCACTGGTAATAATTACCATGATAAAAATACTATTAATATTAATAATAATCATCGTTATCTTCATCGCACATCAGCTGTGCTGATATAAAATATTATTTCTCATTTCTATAGTTTGTACATTATAGATACCAAAGTTTCGTATTATTGTAATGTTTTCTAAATTCAATAAATCTACAGTACTGTCGGGCATTTCTGCGCACTTAAGGTTTCCGTCTCCAATATTGAAACAAAACACATACCTAACTCGACCGATTGACGAAAATAAAATACAGCAATGGTTACCATTTGAAGAGAGGCAATTGTCACCAGAATATTTAGTTCAAAATAATATTAATTTTGGACACAGGGGATACCACCCCCGTGTTTTCCTGACTCACGATATGTCGGCCTATTCTGCGCACAGCGTTGAAAAGATGTAATATTTATTAATTGGGCACTAGAAATGAAATGTGTTACTTTGGATTGTCTATGTCAACATTTCAGTCGAGTAATTAGGTCAGGTTTACGGCTAGTTTTAAAAAATTCATCGTAATAATGTCAATAAATGGCTAGATATAATAAGCAAACAAAACCGATCTTCTAAAAAAAGTTGGTAAAGTTCAACATTTTATTAAAAATATAATCTATTGTGTGGAAGAGAAACAACCATGAATAAGATGTAATGTGTTTACAACGTCGTGCTGATGTGGAAAAATTACTAAAGAATTTAGAAACAGACTATACGACGGTGAATTTCTTGAGAATGTAAAAATTGTTGCGGCAACTTGACACGTTGGGTAGCAGACGATTTTATATATGTGGGACAACTTCTTGCAAAAATGGAAGCTTGGATTGAAATGCAGTACTATTTTAAGGTATACATTTCCATCGTTTATATACATTTATATACATTGTATTTGTTTGTATGATTCTAAAAGATACATAGTAAATCGGATTTTCTGGGTTACCGGTTCAAGAAGGTCATGGAGTGGTTCTTCATGTTGACATTTAGAAATCACATTTTCATGTGCATTTCGAGTTGAAATGCCGGATATTTTTGTACACTTATGAATATCGCTTTTCTTAATTAAATTGCGATCGTTCTTTCTTGATACAAAATGGATTTTTGACCTTAAAATAACACGTAATCCAGTGTTTACAGAAATGACGTATCGTTGCGCAGAATCACCCGACGCGCATAATTGGCCGACATGGTAGTAAATATAGTCGGTGTTTTACAAGAATACTTAACAATATACACTTAATCTTTGAAACTTTGTTTAACTTACACTCTAAAGTGAGGTCATGTTCATCTTTCAGTGTTTTATATATCGATCAATGCGTTTCTTCAGTTGGTTCATACTGTCTTGCTTTTCTTCCTGCTCCGATTTCCGGTCTATGCGGAGACACACGTATGATTATTTCCAACCAAATTTGTTAATTAGTTTTGACTTATCTTCTAACTGTCAGCTCTTGTCCAGCATAGCTTCACGATCTGACGAATACAGCCAATAAAGCAAAGAGTCAATTTGACTTCTTAATTTTTACAACGTGACAACGTACACTGTTGCGTTAAGATGTACTTTAAGGAACAAAAGTTATTTATGTCAGTTACTATTTGCATGCACTTGGATCTCTGTACCGATGCCCCTCTCTTATTCTTGCAAAGCGGTTGATTGATATCGACAATCCCTGGTAAAATAGGAACTCATGGACGGATCTGTCAATTACCAGTATTATTTATATGTATTTTCCGAAACAAATAAGGATATAGAGTGTATACAAAGTTTCCTTTTTTCAATCGGAGGACTATGAAGTAATAAAAAGTAATTTTCTGCGTTCAACTGCATACCTACAGTTTTGAAGAGTAAATGAATATTGCGTTGGAAGCGTGTTCACTCTGTTATGCTATGTGAGAGAGAGAGAGAGAGAGAGAGAGAGAGAATTTGCTGATCTTAATAAGAATTTTTAATTTTTAGCAACTTTTGTGAAAGTTGTGAAAATCTGTCTTCTAAATGTCCCTTAATCCTGAGGAAATAACTTGCAGAATATTGGTTTAATAGATGTTATGTTTACTTTAAAATGTCAAAAGAACCATAATGAACATTCGACTTAAAAAGGTCAACTACTAAACGTACTGTGATAATACTGAATTAATGAAATAATGAATCCCAAAACATTTCAATGGAGGCAATGAACTGTCTCCGATTTTGAGACTTTTTGAACAGGAAATTACAGTTTAAACTTACAGTCAGCTAATCATATTTTCATATTTTCTAACTTCAGTTTTAGTAATTATATTCACAGTGCCTTCTTTACCATTTTTTGGCGTCTCTGTTTCCTCAACTATTATGCTAAATATTGATAGTTAAAATGCAATTCAAGTATCAAATACTGCTTTTTTCTGTCAGCATCAAACGTTTTGTCCTCTTTTCAAGGATTAGGACACAAACATCGGAACACTGATACAAACATAGAAAAAGGTAAGAAAGGAAACAAATGCATTAGTTATGTACAATTAGTACAGATGAACTGGAAAAAAGCATAAGGTAATTATAATTAGCATAGATGAACATGAAAAAGTGCATTAGTTATATACAATAAGCATAGATGAACATTAGAAAAGTCTCTTCTAATCGCAGCTTTCCTTTGAGGATTCTCATATGAGAGCACCATCCTTATTGTCAAGGCACGGAGTACTCATGCGAACCCCTTTCAATATTTAATTACACTGGTCAACAGTGAAATCATTACTGACTTGAAAAGGCCCTAATCTGTAGTATTTTGGTGTGCCGAACACGAATATAACCGTGAAAAATTTGTATTGGCTCTAGTTTTGAAGATATTCATATACCTCATTTTCTATGTTTCACTGTGTAAATTTCTCCAGTAGGACTGAGCAACATCCGGAATAATGATGTAACATTGCATAATACCATCATGCTCACATCATCCACAGTTGATTGCATCATTTTCTGATGCAATGCAATACTAATGCCATGCGGCTGCTGAAGTAAGTTGACGTCAGCAGTGTACTATACATGTGTAGGCCTATTATACTAATGCCAGGCGGCTGCTGAAGCTGACGTAAGCAGTGTACTATATAAAGCCCAATCAGATAGGTTCAGCATTTAAAATATTTTAGACGTTGTGCGAGACAGTTCAAGCTACTGTTACATAAAACTTATTATTTTATCCATTTACGTACAATAAAGAACAGTAATGCCTCGAAAGTGTGTTAATACCGCGGACAATTTTTGCTATATTTGTGGGGAAGTGACATTTGCCAACCAGAAGAAAAGTATCAATTCTCAAGTGAAGAAGGCATATCATCTTTACTTCGGATGCAAGGTTGGTGACCAAGACAAGCCTTGGGCTCCGCATATATGCTGTGCTACATGTACAACACAGCTTTCACAGTGGTTGAAATGCAAAAGGTCATCAATGCCGTTTGCAGTCCCAATGGTGTGGAGAGAGCCAAGCAACCACCTAAATGACTGTTACTTCTGCTTGGTTCCTCCTCTTTCCGGCGGAATAACGAAGCGAAAGAAGTCGAGAATAGTCTACCCAAACATTCCGTCTGCATTGAGACCAGTTCCACATGGTGAGGGACTTCCTATTCCAGAACCTCCAGCAGAATATTCTCTTGATTCATCTGACGAAGACAAAGGTGAGTCGACCTGTTCTTCTCCTGGTCCATCAGCATGCAGTGATCCAGATTTTCACTGTGGTGCATCATCAACCCCACACAGAATAACACAGGAAGAACTAAATGACCTGATTCGTGATTTGGACTTATCAAAGAACAAGGCAGAATTGCTAGGATCAAGACTCCAACAATGGAATCTTCTAGAAGAAGATGTCACAATTACTGCATATCGAAAGCGCCACCAGCAATTGGAGCCTTTCTTCAGAAAGGAAAGTAATCTGATATTCTGTTCCGATACTGAGGGCCTCATGAATGCTTTAAAAATCACTCATGACCCACAAGAATGGAGACTATTTGTGGACTCTTCGAAACTGAGTCTCAAGGCTGTGCTTTTGCACAATGGAAACATTCTTCCATCTATTCCAGTAGCGTATGCTGTCCACATAAAAGAGACATACGATAACTTAAGGCAGCTACTGAATTCCATTGAGTATAACAAGTACAGCTGGCACCTCTGTGGTGATTTGAAGGTAGTTGCCCTTTTAATGGGACTGCAGCAAGGATATACAAAATACATGTGTTTCTTATGCGAGTGGGATAGCCGAGCAAGGGAAATGCACTACATGAGGAAAGAATGGACTCACAGGCAGAATGTAGCCATTGGAGAGAAGAATATCCAACACCCAGCTCTGGTTGAGGCTCAGAAAATCTTGCTACCACCCCTTCACATCAAACTAGGTTTGATGAAGAACTTCGTGAAAGCCATTGACCGGACTTTGCCAGCATTCCGATACCTGCATGAAAAATTCCCTCGACTCAGCGAAGCAAAGATTGAAGAGGGAGTTTTTGTGGGTCCTCAGATTCGAGAGCTTTTCAAAGATGACCGGTTCAACAACTTGCTGGAAGGTGACGCGAAACAAGCATGGAATGCTTTTCGCCTAGTTTCTACAAACTTCCTCGGAAATGTTAGGGCAGAAAACTATAAGGAACTAGTAGAAGACATGTTGATGAAGTATAAGAAACTTGGCTGCAATATGTCTCTAAAGATTCACTTCCTTCATTCCCATTTGGATTTCTTTCCTAGCAACTGTGGTATTGTTAGTGATGAACACGGCGAACGTTTTCATCAAGATATCGCAACAATGGAACAAAGATACCAGGGAAAATGGTCCACTACAATGCTGGCTGACTACTGCTGGACACTCCTCAGAGATGCTCCCGAACAGCTGTACAAGAGACAGGCGAAGAAATCTAAGATGTAGTCAATGACTTGATTTTTTATAGGTAGGCTATTACAGTTGACCTTTTACTATTGGAATGCATTTCGTTATGTAAACATTAATTTCTTGCAGATTACAAAAAAACTAGAGCCAATTTTGCAATTTGACTGTCATATTCGTGTTCAGCACATAAAAATTGATAAGAACTGACTAATTTTATTTCAGTAACATGACTTTTGTAAAAATTTGTTGTCCAGTGTTATTGGATCATTGAACAATAATCAGTATTTGGTATATTTAGTACTGAACATCGTACATGTGTTTTTGACAATCACATGTCTTCCAAATCATGATAATTTGAAAATCCATTTTATTAGTAAGAAAATAATCAATGAATTACAGATGCAGAGAACATTGAAACAGGCATTAAAAAGTTCGGGCTCAATACCGTTTGGGAAATTTCCAACCCAGGAGATGTTGAATAAACTTCTTATATGATATGCTATGAAAGAACACACCAGGACGAATGTTAAAATTATTAATGTGTCGCAAATATTTCTCTTTGTTTGTCGCACAGTGTTTTGAAACCAAACAAATGCATGGATTATTACATCTGTGTAAGAATAGCTACAGTGCTTACAAACTTGTATGGTATTAATTGGTGCAGTGATCAAACGTTTGCAAAGGCTCTCATAAACAGTAACAAGAAAGAAAAGAAGACAATAAGCTTTGTAAAATTTCACAAATAATTTATTTCCCCAAAAACAAGGTAAAAATGAGGAAAAGAACCTACGGTTTTAAGAATCAAATCCAAAATAATGTAACAATTGAAACTTAGAAGTCCTAGTAATAAAATGTTCTAATGAATTTGAGCTCGAGTTCCGACGAAAATCCAAAATGGAAGGCGATGACGTATACTGTAGCCAGTATAGTACTGATGTGTGTACAGTTCTTGTTTTAACTAGAGAAAATAATATTCCAGTTTTGACTTCCAAATAAAATTTCAATAAATGTCTTAGTCCAAGACTTCTGTAAGAGCACTTAAATATTCCCAGGGAAAAGAATTAATCCCTTAGAATCAAAATAATTTGAAGAAAAATTAAACTTAACTTCAACTGGTCACAACAAAAACGAACACCTTGACGTCTAAGTGTTTAAAATCCCGAATATAATTATTTCTCAATACATCACTATTAAATCTGACTGCTGCGCAATTCCGGTAAAACCAGAATTTCGAAATAGAGTATATTCACATGTCTAAAGTCACGTACACAAAGTACAACCTCGATTTCACCTTATAAATCCCACAATAAAAAAAAAGTTAACAAAGAAGTTGTTTACTGATTCTGAATCAAGGCCAGGAACTAGGTCAACATTAAGATACAAAGTTCTAATAATAGGGGTTTACGAAAAGACAGTCAGGTCAAACTAATTTCTGGAAAATTCCAGTAAACAAAATTACATTACTATAACATGTAATAGAATATTTCTTTTATCTTTTGCAAACATCTCAGTATGGCACAAGTTTGTAAGGCGCTCGTTTTCATACTTATAAATAGCATGTTTGAAAATCTGTTTCTATTGTATTTTGCCTGGAAATATTTTGTTTCTAACAAAACGTTCAATAATTTCATAAATATTATATTTGTGCAAAATTCTACATATATTTGAACAATACCTTTCTGGTTTGTAACATCTCTGCTACAAAGATATAGGTAGAATGTGAATAAAATATTCCTGGAGATGTTACCTATTCCTGAAGATGGAATAATTTGTTAAAACGTTTAGTTTCCTTTTATCCATTTTCGACTGTATTCTCTGTATCCCCAGTAAACTTTCATTCCTCAAACCCCATGATGAATATATCCACAGCAGTGCTTCTTCAGAAAGATAACGTAATTCGCAAGTGAAATTGAGATATTTTCAGATTTCCATAAAACGACGTCACACTTTCTTCTGACAAGGCTGTCCGATTATTATGGCACCGTCTGATTAATATTTAGCCAACAAGGAATGTTTTGGTGTGGTTGTAATATTTTTTTTGTCGTACATTTAAATGTCGACATCCTTTTCTGCAGCTCTATAAATAACGCTGATTGAAATCCAGAATTCAGTTCAATCGGTCTCCTCATATACTGTATGGCTTCCTCTCGTCATCATTGTCGTTTCTAGCAGGAACTGTCTGGCAGTCTTAATTTTTCATCAGAAAGAAGTAGATCGAGATTCCGTTTTTTAGCTGAGCCAAATGTTCGGGTTATCAGTCTGATTTATTGCACTCAGTATGTAAGTCGTCCTAAATCTGCTTCGCAGATCTGAAAAGATTTTTAAGAAAAGCAATAGTTGGTTCCATTTCTTGCTTAGGTGATTCGTGCTTTACGTTAAACCACAGTGACTCAGTGGTTAAAACTTTAGACCGGTAACTTGAAGCGTACATATTTAATTTCCACCATCGAATCAACCCAATTGCGGCACATCAGTGTGTCTCTATGCAAGGCATGCTATTTGCCTTGACAAGAAGTAGCTTTCAAACTGATGCTGTGCCGTGAAATACCAAACCAAACGAGGCAGATAGTTTCTTAAAAATGTTTCCTTTCCTCGCGTCCATGACAACGTTTTATACATTCTACAATATATAAATATGAAAAATATTACATAAAAACACTACTATTTTTATTAAGCATATAAATATTGTAAAATAAATTTAGAAAATAATTGTTTATCAGAAGGAAACGACATTTTTATTCTAGAATCTTTATCTCTTTAAAACCTTTGTATTTTCAACTGACAACTTTCCTATGAATTGGTATTTTGCATATAAAAACTGTTGCAGCAGGGATCTTTAGTAAGAGTTTTGCAGGACGGTTGTCAATGGAAACAATCTTGTTGTTAGCAGTTTACTATAATTTTCCTTTTAAAACTGAGTGGGCCGAAGCGTAGTCCATCCTTATTTGAAACTATCATGTTCTTTTTTCTAAAGATAACGAAGAGAACCGAATTCGTTTACCATTCCAAGTACTATGGGACAATTTTTTTTCTGTTCGTCACTTTTGATTGAAGCTTGTACCTGTTTTGAAGATTGGTTTGTCCTCTTGAAATTGCATATTCCTTTTTTTCTTTCCACATTTCATATCTTGATATCTCTCTGGATCCTTAGTGAAAGTTGCATACATTTTGTTTCAAAACTTTACATTACATTTAAAGCATATTAGTTCCATTAAAATCATTCCCACTGCTATTGTGATCTGCAGGTGTACCTATATCAATGTCACTCTACATCACCAGCTGTTCAACTTAAAACATATTACGACTACAGTTATTATTGTTGTCTGTTTTATAAGAGTGTATTTAACTCCTTTTGTTATATCGATGTCCAATGAAAACTCGGAGCTATTTTTTATTTATGAACGTAATATTCTTATCAAACAATTTGTCCCAAAACTGTGCACTAACGGTACACAATGAATGACAAAAATGGCGTTTTCCGTTTTCACCATACTGTTTTTTTTTCTGTGATCTTTCTATTAATGATAGGTGTTGTTGTTGTAGGGTTTAAAGTCATGTTCAGCACAAGATAGGCTATGCATGGCGGCCAGTATCAATGGTGGAACAAGAACGCGGGAAAAATTCCGAAAAAACCACCAACCCACGAGAAGCTTTGGCTTGCTTTCTCAAAGACCCACATTGGCCGAACCTGAGACTCGAAGCCACGCAGACAGAGGTGAGATTGCAATGATCCGTAACGGTGACCACTCAGCCACTCGGGGCCCCTCTATTCAGGACTGAACAGTCCAAAACACGAAGCCCTTCAAGCCAGCATATGTGCTTTGAGATTGATTAAAAACCATTTATTAAAAACTATGTTTAAGTTAAGACTACTTTAAATACACCAATTATCGACAGTAGTAATATAGCATATTTAGGAGTCAAAGTTTACCCTCTGCGTTCAATGGGACTTTAACATTACAGTATTAACATTGGCTGTCACTCTTGGGTCATAAGGTAAATGTTAAGTTTTTAAAAAAAGCCCACAGGATTAACATTGGATGACACTACTGGTTAGACACCAGTTCTCGTCGCGTACCAATTGTCGCCATAGTAATAATAACTCGTGACCGGATGCGAAGTTTTGGTTCCTGTTTAGAAAATAAGAAGATTGATTTAAGCTGACAAGTCCGAGCGAAAATAAGCATTAGGTAAGTCCAATAAGTAAAGAAAATAACAAAAATCCCCATTTTAGCTCCTTACGCCTCCATTTACTGACGTGGGGAGTCACGTGGTATAATTAGCATACATAGGTCAACAAGAACTATGTCATAAAACAATATGTTGATGTAGGCTCCCGCTTTTATAGCAGACGCTGTAAAGGAGAATTACAACATTTCCACAATAAAGCATCCTCAATTAGGCATTTTCCTTTTTCCACACTAATGCAAAAATACAACAAACAGCATGGCCGCAGCATTTATATCTAATTTATTATCAGATCTTGTTAACACAATTCCACCAGCATTCACGGCGTCTCCAGACGCCATATTTTACTTGCAAAGAAAGGTCAAGGGGCAATAACCAGGAACTCTTTTAGAAAATATTACACTGAAACGTAATTGTTACCCTTCTATGGTACTGCGTGAACCATTACTATCAACACGAAAGCAACTATCAATTATTCTAGGCCATATGAAAAAATTTCTAAACTAGTACAATGAAATACTTACTATTTTGGAACAATTAAAAAATAACCAACCTCCTTATTGGAATTTAATATATGGTTCATTCATCTTTCTTTTGGTTATCAAAAATGTATATGAAACAGCCATGGAAAAAAACAACATAGTCAGCTGAAAAATATTCTTTAGTCCACATCATCTAAAAGGTGTTTTCCACTGCACATTTGTTTAATGGATTTTACTTTAAGATTTATTACATTTTTGTGCATTATTATACTTCATTGTCACAATTTTAATAATTCATGAGAAAGAGAAATGATGATTATTGTTCTTCAAATAAATCAAAACAAGCAATTTGAAAACTATTAAGAAATATAACATATTCTGGCGAATGTTACCTACAACAGTAAAGACAAGAAATAAATTACTTAATTTTATTTTTAGCAATGCCAAAGGGGTATAGAATTGAAGCACTTCAAACAGCTGTGTCATCTGTAAAGCAGAAAAGGTTTTTACAATTTCACAAGCATCTAGGGAATTCCAAGTCCCTAGATGAACTGTTGAAGACCATGTCAAGGGGAAGGTACAAGCAAAGGCCCCTGGAAGATGTCCAATGTTAACAAATGAAGAATTGTCCATGGTCAATACTAATATGAAGTATTCGGCACAACAAGGTTTTCCGCTGACCAGAAAAAATACCAGGAAATATGTAATTACCATCATGAAGTATTCTCTATTTAACATGAATAAAAGTCTCAGCGACAAATCGTTCCGAAATTTTTTTAAAAGACATCCTGAACTATCAGTGAAACATGCTGAGCCACAGGACCGAGGCAGGAACAGGATTTCAAACATGCATGTGATGACTCAATACTTCACTCTTCTTGAAGACACACTACACAAATTAGGAATAAACAACAAACCAGATCAGATTTTCAACTGCGATGAAACAGGATTTAGTGGAAAAGAAAAAAGTAGTCAGAAAGTTATTGGTATCAAAGGCCAACACAGTTACCAACAATCTGTCACAACATCCGGTCACATCACTGCGCATTTATGCATATCTGCAAGTGGAAAAATTCTTCCATCCTTTTTGATTTTTGAAAAATGTTTACCACATTAGGCTTAATAAGGAAGGTGTTCCAGGTTCATGGTTATTTGGATACTCTGCTAATGGGTATATGGATGGAACACTCTTCACTCATTGGTTTAAAGAAAAAAAGTTACGTCATTATGGATCAGCAAGACCAGTGCTACTTATCATGGACAACCATAACAGCCAAATAAGCCTAGATGTCATCAAGCTTGCACGAGATAATCAAATTGGGTTGCCACCACACACAACCCACATTCTACAAATCATTGGTCCAGTGAAAGCAAAATTCACCTCAATTGCAGTTAACCTTGGTTACATCAACAAGAATCAAATATTAAATAAAGCCAAGTTTACAACAGTGCTGTCTTATGCCCTTGAACAGTTTACCACTTATCAGGTCAAAGAAACCTTTAGAAAAACTGGTATACACCAATGTAATCCTGACGCTATTGACAAGACACAGTTTGTCAATAGCTATTTGAAAATGGTGATTTGTCAGCCAGTTCCATAATGTGAACCATCCACATCAGCAAAACCAACATCTGATGAAGAATTACCGGCATCAAAATTAGTCTGTCCAAACTGTGGTAGTTACATTGGAGTAAATCCAGTGGCGTCACTCGGGTTGGTGTCACCCAGTGCGGTAGCTCATGGTGTCACCCCCATGGTCCTCCTTCCGTAACAGACCATACAGAATCCTTAGTAATGTCATTTTGGTGTCACCCCCTCTGATGGTGTCACCCGGTGCAGTCCGCACCCCCCGCATCCCCTTAGCGACGCCACTGCTGTGCCTGCTAGTCATGTATTTAACTATGATCGGTTATCCGCTTATGAAATCCGACTAGACCGAACAGTGTGTGCTCTGTAAAATTTGCAATTTTTCATTTTGGTGTCACCCCTCTGAGATGGTGTCACCCGGTGCGGTCTGCACACCCCGCACCCCACTAGCGACACCACTGAGTAAATCCTTTGGTAGAAGAAGGCCTTATACCTCAACAATTATCTAACATTTTCACAGCAGTGCCTGTTAAACTGCAAGTTAGAAAAGCAAAACTGGTGTTACATTCAAGAGTACTAACATGTGATGATTGTTACAGAAAGTTAGAGGAAAAGGCAACAAAGGATAAGAAAAAGCAAGAACTGAAAGAAAGACGTAAGAAGTCCAGATTAGAGAAGAAAGCACAGCTGAAAGAGAATAAGGAGATGGTTAAATCAAGAAAATGTTTGGAAGGAAAGAAGACAAAATCTAGCTCTGATTTGGATATATGTGGTGTGTGTAAATCTTCTGATCCACCAGTGGAAGAGTCTGATGACGAGAATGTTGAAGATGAGGCTATGGATATATTCTGGGTTCAGTGTGGCAAGTGTCCACAGTGGTACCACAAGTCCTGTATTGGAATATATGCCCATGAAGAGGGTAACCATGGCAAAGATGACACAGAATTCATCTGCAGTCTTTGCTTGAACAATGAAGAATAGTTAGGTTAGTGCTAATTAAATCACTAATAAAAAAAATGTATGCTACAAAAATGTCAATTTATAATAATTTCTTTAATGTTGTGTGGCTTTTACATCTTTTTCTTAATAATATGAAACAGAATTCATCAGCATCCTGTGCATGAACAATTAAAAATAGTTTTTGTAGTGACAACAGAATCAGTAATAATTTATTTATGACACAATAATTATAAATTATAATGATTGGTTGACTGGTGTTTTGTTATTAAAAATTTTCTCCAAAATATTATTAAAATATTAAAATTCTTTTATTCGACTTACGTTTTTAATTGTGTATTTACTTTCATGGTTTCCTTGTCAATATTTTTTAAATAATTTTTTATAATTACACAGCCAGCTAATTGCACAAAACTGGTGTCATAAATGATGCGACTACTTACCTCATTCACCGTGAAATGATAACAAACGAAAAAAAAAATCAACTCGTGTTACATATGTAATTATACGTGAAATTAAATATCTTTGGCTATTTAAACTTCATTATTTCGAGATATTTAGTAAGATTGCAGAGAAGTAGACATTAATGGAACCTTTACATGTCACACAATGTTAAAATAATCCCTTTTTTAAAACCGGTGACTGAGTAAAATTACATGCATTCATATCATAATTCATAACTGGTACATAATATTAATTTGAATTACAAAGCAACACAATTTAAAAATTAATTAATCAGGAATAACGACATTTTCTTTTAATGAAAGAGAAAATATAATCTAATAACCATGTATGAGGAGATCATTAAGTTTCAACATGTGGCGACAATTGGCAGTGACTCTCCCATAAAGTTCAACACCAACACCGTTTTAATTAACGGTCCCCACGTAACCGTTCCTGTTGCTGATTTCACATTTAGCACGAGGAATAACATTGATAAAGGCCCTGCTTTTATGTATTCTACTGCCAAGGAGCAAGTTCATGTCGGTAGTGGATGATTAAAAAAACAGGAAAAAGTGGCGACATTTGGTCTCCAACCAGTATAGTGTGTAACGAGAAATGTAATATTAACAAGATGCATGAAATTAACAATGGATGACACTGGGAGTTCACGATGATGATATAAGGTTGATGGTCACACGTTCGTATGGTAAAAATATATAAATGGCGCCCTCCCCAAAAATATGCCAGAGTGCAATGATAAATTTATTCGAGCATTCTCACTGAACGTTTTGTTTTAATTTTTTTCAATACCGTTTGGGAAATTTCCAACTCAGGAGATGTTTATTCAATAACAGCAGAGTACGGTTTGTGCTTGTAAGCAGAAGGTTTGCACGTGTTGCCAAAGCTCTTCTGTAACACACCAGCGTTCCCTCCAACGAGACGGGCAACTATTTGTCGCCAATCATAAATATGCCGTTGGCAACATCTATTAATGCACAGTTCTTCTTCATAAAGTCCAAGCCTTAGACTCCAGCGACATCGATCTTTGCCACCATTGTTTTACTGTGGTAAACGTTACCGCCTAAAACGAAAGTGAAACTTGTTTGTCAGAAAAGCGTCATCATGGAACCTAATGCAGACATAATATCCTGCTTAGCTTGGCTGAGGTTGAGGGTGGTTTCGCATAGGGATTTGACAATATAATTTCTCACATTCCAGTGTGACGGTCGTTCCAGTATCAGTTAAAGGCCTTGCATTCTGGCTGTTACATAAACTCATGCCTAGGTAGATACTGACTGGACTCCCGCCACGTGCCGCAGTTTTGATGAATGTCCCGGCGTCAGTCCTGACTCCTGAGCAATCTCCTCAGTGCGCCGGCTGTAGCTTGAACCTTAATATGTTTGTTACCATCTTTTTCAGATTGGTTAAATTCTGGAACATTTTTCTTAATACGCGCCTTTGGTCACTTATGTAACAGTTGACGCGAGTCATGGGTTTAAAGTTAGAAATTGTATAAGAATGCGCTCAAACGTTAGTACTTGGGATTTTATCACTCTCAGACCACTTTTCAGCATACTTGTTTCATCATGGAGCTCTCCGATCATCTGTTTCAGTGGAACCAGCAAATGCTCCACTGATTCCGATAGTTCATTCCGTTCTTTTTCATCAGCTTCTAACTGACGATAGTAGCAGGTATAACCCTTGCGTTGTTTTTCTGCGCGATCAAACTCTTCAATTCAACGGCTTGGTGTATTCAATAATTTAAACCTTTTGGCCGCGCCTGTTGAATGTGAAGTCGCATATATGAATCTACCAGTGCGTCAAGAACCTTTACTTTGGCCAGAACTTCAGTTAAATCATCTATTTCTGTTGGGTAAGTTAAATGAACAAGTCTCCTGATACATTGTCTAAGTTCGGAAAGTGTTTCGCAAGTTCTTTGCCTTCTCCGTTTAAGCTTTCGCTCTATACAGTTGCGTTGGATTGGGCGGTGAAAATCTTTCCTCAATGCTATTGAAAGGCGCTCATAAGTCTCACTAGCACCATCATTCAGTTTTCCAATGACGCCTTGACCCTTGACCTTGTCTTGGAAGAGAAACGGCGATATACATGACTATTTGCTCGCTATTCCAACCAGTAAGGTGGACACATGCCTCGAAATGGGACTAATAATCTAGATAGAAACCAGTTCCATCAAATACAACTGGCTTGATATGACATGGTTTCATCCGATTTGTTTGACTCAGAAACTTCACGATGTGAACTATTTATTACAGCGGCACCTTGGAGCAAATTACATGTCTGTTTGATGGCTTCAAAGTTCCTGCTTGTGTAACATTTTGGGATCGAAAACAACGAGGAAAGTATTACATTCTGCTTTTCTCACAACATAATATGTGCATTCCATTTTACTATTTTGCACAATCTAAACATGCTCTGTACTACTATTGTCTGGCGCTAAAATGGCATGGGACGTCACATGGGCCTCAGACTCATGCGACCCCTGCGACACGGCGCTTTGACCGGCGCATATGATCCATGCACCTCGTCACAGCGCACGGCGCCTTATTTTGTATCTTCACTGTTACATTTAAAATATTGTTTGATAATTGTGCAGTACTGTTATGAATAGGGCACACTTCTGCCTCTTGTATGTCATTAATGCACTTACTCGGGCTGTCATCGATCTTCGCTACTAGCTCATTCACAATCTGAATTATATCGTCATTTTTCTTAGCTTTAAATGTCGTGCGCTCCTCCTCGGCGAACCACTATCAACCATCCCGAAAGATTCCAAAAACAGTGCAAATTCTGTATCCACATCTGCATCCTCAGTACTTTGTCTGTGTCTTGAATCAGGCGGTGTTACAAATCAATCATCATTATCATCATCATCATGATTCTCTACGCTATGCTCAATACAAATTATACAATCACCAGTCTTCCATTCGTAATGCTGCCACCAATAAATATATGACCTTCTCATTGTTGTTCGTACTCTATTTTTACTCAGAGACTGGTATCGGACACTGATAAATCTTTTGAGCCATGGTGCTTGCCTATGCGAAGAAGTTAAATACAAAGATTATTTTTTATCATCTTTAATATTGATAGAGTCGTGAAAAGCCTAATTCAGGCATTTCTCTTCTAGCACATTCACTACAACAATTACCACACGATTGCTTCTTGATTTATCTCTTCTTTAGTCTTTTTTCTCTGAGGACTATACACATCTCACTCCCGAATCAGCTCACCGGTGGCCTTTGTATACACCGGTACCACGTGACCTATCACAGTTACCCAGACGAGTCTTTTCCTAACCAAACCATACGGTTCTCAGTACGGCAATACTAATCAAAACGGCATACTTGAGATGCTAGGGAAATCGGTACAGGTCTTTCTTGTGACTAAAAACAAATTGCAATCATTGCACAAAATGTTTTTGCATACATTTTTCTGAGCAGGCCTTTTTGCTAACTTCTTTGCACTTTTCTGCATAAAGTAAGTAAATTCGTCCAATGTTAAATGTCATTTGAATCGTATTTTCTATTTGTGTCTTTTGCAGTTCAAATGGAGCTAAACTATTGATGTGGTTATGAACAAACTGAATATCAGTTTCTAGTGTTCTTTTGGGTGGTGTATGTGTGTCCCTACCATCTCTCCCATTGAAAATCGGATATACATATATGTTACTCTTCATTGCATAGTGAAAGGTTTTGCCAGTATGTATTATCCCTTGGAATGAGTTTTTGCATATTAGATATTTGTCATGATCAACAATTGTGTAAAATGCCTGAGACACCTTTCTTCTTCTCACCTGTGAAACTTGTTCAGGTTTTGTCCGCTGAGAATGTTGACAAATAAAACTTGTCATAAACACCTAAACTCAGGTAAGTCAAAATAATTCCTTTTGTTGATCATTTGCTATTTTTCCGGAACACCTGAATCTGCAGTGGTAGCAGTCTTCAGAAATTACTGTTCCTGCTGGAACAATTTGTCCATACTTATTAACATAAACATCGCCTTTTGGTCTACTTGTTTATGCATATTTGCCTTCCACTTCTCTGGATTTGCCTTTTTATTCGAGAAAGCTTCTTTCGTTTCGGACTTTGATAATTAACATCTTTGTGTGGTGTTAAATAAAGAGTTGAATAACCTTTAGTTGATGTTTGGATGATGTGCACATCTTATCCTGTGAAGCAGTACTTGATGTTCATAGATAATATGTGTCCAATTAAGTATATATATTTTATATACAGGAAACATTTGGATATGTAGCATCTGACATGTTAAGATCCCTGCCTTCCTCATCGTGCTTGTTTAGACATCTGTCTTGTTTGTTAGTCTTGCATACATCTTTCCAATTCTCATAATCATAATGATTTTTTTTTATCCTTTCTTGTAATTTGTGCAATAGGAATTGGTTCAGCATGAAAATGGTGCTACCAGATCAGGTTGAACATCAAATAATGGGTTGATGGTTGAAAATATTCTAAGTGGATGATTAAAGATATTTGCCATGCATAGATGCACAAATCATGTCAAAATTCGTTATGTTATATTCGTCTATTATTTTAATGAAGCTGTTTTGTTCATCTTCAAGTGTTAGCTTTTCAGGAAGAGTAAGAAAGCATATATAATGTATAATATTCTCCTCTAGATGCTTAGCTATTTTAGCTCTCAGATCCTTGATTGACATATCATGGTCCAACCTTTCTAAAGTTTTGATCAGAAGCTAGATCTGAGTTGGCTCTTCCATCTTCTGGATTAATTGAGAGTTGAATGAATACTCTAAAGGAAAGCACTGAGCCTATATATATAAGTAGTAAATAGGGATACTAGAGCCTCAATGGGACTTAGCATTAAAAACACCCCCTGGGAACATATAGCCTCAATGGAAATTTAACATGGAGAAAAATCGTGGGAACATATAGCCTCAAGGGAATTTAACATGGAGAAAAAATCGTGGGACGATATAGCCTCAAGAGGAATTGAACATGGGAATAGGGACTGTATAGCGTCAAAGGAATTTAAACAGGGTGGGACTGTATAGCGTCAAGGGAAATTGAACATGGGATTTTATTTTGTTTTTTTAAAAAAAATTTTTTTAAAAAAGGGGTAGGCAATGGAAAAGTCATTCTCTTTTCGAGAAATATGGGTGGCCCTGAAAAGGGCCTTTGGGTTTATGTTAATATGCCCTTAACATAAAGGGCATCTGCGGCATCTTCTTGTCCTCAAGCTGCGTCTTACTCGAGGGCCATAAATCAGTGTCCTCTTGAGGCAACCTTGTCTTTCTACATACACTCTTCGTATCCACAGACTGGTGTCTGTTCTATCAACAACAGTCCACTTGGACCGGACATACATGATTATGTCCGTCCTAAACATCATGGAAGACACAAGGGTGGATGATTCGACTGTGGTCCACATCTTGAAGCGACGAGAACAGGTGAATCAATGCAGTGAACTGCGCTTATTTATAGGTAGAGAAAGGATTGAAACGGATTGAGTTTGTTGACCAATCCGAACACGCGTTACAAAATTCAGTCAGCCCACATCCAATCCGAAGAGAGCAGTCTGTGACGTCACGTGGTCTATATAGATTCGCTAGCGCTTGTGTGCAGTCAATCTATGTGATAGTGATTCAACATGACGGAAACTCAGAAAACGATCCATTGGAGTGCACCAGCAGTGGAGACCACCCAAGGGAACCCGGACTTACTTTCACAAGAGGTGAATTGGGATTTTGTGGATTTTCTTACCTCGCAAGAATTTGTTCCGGAACCTTCGTTACCTTCTTCATTACCGCAAGTGGAGAATTTTAGACAGAGACAGAAAGAAGAATTGGAGAAATTTATACAACGACAAAAGGAAGCGGAACAAGCTTTTCTCCTACAGCAACAGCAGCAAGAAGAAGAGGTAAGAAAAAAAACAACAACAACAAGAAGAAGTAGCAGCAAAGAAACAAGAGGGTGAAAATCAAACGGTCACGGTACTGTTGGACATTTTAGCGGAGTTAAGGAGTCTGAAACAAATGTATCAGACTTCTTTATTACGACCGAAGAGAATACGACCTTCCCGAGCTAAACACGTCAACCCTGTGACTAAGCCTACCGTACCACCCTTAGTGATTTCAACCCAATCATCATCAACATTACGCAGTCCAGAAGTAGGCCTTGGCCGTGGCAAAGGCTTAAGGCAGTTAAAGTTGATTGCTTAAACTCACCCCTACACCGAAATAAAAAGGCCCTTTTCAGGAGATAGCCTTTCAATTTGCCAATAACTCAAAAAAATTCACCCATTTTACCCTTATAGTACGTGTCTGTGTATGAGTGCGTGAGTGTAGCTTCTTATTTTAAAATCAAAACTCAAAGACACTTACCTTGTATCATTAATTTATTCTTTTCTCCATTGTTACAATCCAATTCACAATTCACAACAGAACACTTTAATTAAAAGTTCATTGACTTCTTCTTTCTCCTTGTTTAGTCTCTCTGTTTTTTGAATTTCTTCACCGTCACACTCTTTTCCTCTTCTTCCTCACTTTCTTCCCTTCTTCTTTTCTTCTCCTGTTTCTTTTTCTTCACCTGTCTTCTTTCTTCCTCAGAAGAATCCCTCTCTTCCTCTGAAGAATCCCTCTCTTCCTCTGAAGAATCCCTCTCTTCTTCTGAAGAATACCTCTTTTCTTCTGATTCCTCTTGTTTCTTTTTTGGGCAATCTGGAGACCAATGTCCTTTTTCTTTACAATAATAACAGGTATCTTGACTTTTGTCTTTTTTAGCCCCTGTTTTTTTTCTTTTTTGACGGTCTGGACACTCTGAAGACCAATGCCCTTTCTTCTGACAGATATAGCAAGTATCTTGACTTTTATCTCGAAAGGAAGGAGAGTAGTCCGTGGGCTGGTCTGAAGAGAATTTTCTAATGACCCCTCGCAAAGCTCTGACGAAACGTTCGATTTGGCTAGTCTCTTCCATCGTTGTGCTCGGCTTGAGAGTGAAATGAACAGTGAAAGGACAAGACACACACCCTTTTATATACGCTGGTCTGCCATGACTATAAATTAGTCTATGGTGTTTAAACTTGAGTCATTTGACTTTTTTCACTCAAGATGAAACGATCCTATTCATTCGAGAAGAAAGAAGAAGAAAGTAAGAGGCAGAAACGTGATCTATCGCCTCGTACCAGAGCTGAAGTCTTGGCACAAATTCGTGCCAGTGATTTTGAAGAGGACATGAGTGAACCAGAATCCGAACCCTCTAAACCAAGTTCACCACCCTTAGTCAACCCTGAAATATACTATTCCATTCGAGAGACGGAAAAGCGCTCCTCTAGAAAATTTAGAACCACGGCTTACAAATACACAGTGAAGTTTAAAGATTTCAAGGCTGAAGTGCCGTTAGAGAAAGCAGAAGTGTTTATCACTGGGGTGTGGGATTCTTTGCTCACCTCACTCAAACGACAATGTCAACGCAAAGAAGACGATCGCTTGAGACTTTCCATACAACACGACGGTTTGAAATCCCCTGTTTGGATCGAGTTTAGCACCCCTGCAGAATTGACTGCTTCCAAAGTCATGGACAAGATTCAACACGTGCAACAATCTAATGACCAGTTTGACATCACCGATGGAAAAGCCACATTGGACATGACCCACGTCTCTCCTCCTCAAGGGACCGGACGCAAAAAGATGTTATTGGTGAACGAGCTTCGCAGCATTAAGCGTAGCCTTGTCCAAATTCACAATCCTAAAGACCAGATGTGTTTAGCTCGAGCCATCGTGGTGGGACGAACCTATGCCAGCAAGAACGATACGGTAGAATGGAAAAGAGCCTGGAAAACTATTCGACAATCGGACCGAGCCAAACAACGAAACGAAGCAGAACTCCTGTTGCAACAAGCTGGCCTATCCAAAGACACACCCTGTGGCATTCCTGAGATGCAAAAATTGCAAGATGTCCTAGCTCCACGCTACACCTTGAAAGTGCACCCTCAAGAAGTGCGCGGACCTCTGTTGTTTCGAGGCCAAGACTTTAAGGACGGAAAATACATTCATGTCTATTATCACGATGACCATTTCGATACCATTACCAGTATCACTGGATTCCTGGGATACGGTTATTACTGTGGGAAATGTGACCATGGTTATAATAATCGAGAGCAACACAAACATTGCGGATTGAAATGCTCAGGATGTTTGGCCTCTTCACCCTGTCTGAGCGAAGGACCAGTGCCTTGTTCAACTTGTCTGCGCACGTTTGTCAGCCCTACCTGTTACCAACAACATTTGAAGACGCAAGGTTCACAGCAGAAATGTGCTTGTCAACTCCTGAGATTGTGCCCTACGTGTGGACAAGGCATATGTACCAATGCTGCCAAGGCACACGTATGTCGAGGAAAGAAAAAATGTCACATTTGTCACCACATCGTGGACTTGGAACACCAATGCTACGTGCAAAAATACCAACCCCCACCAGAGAAAGAGGACGGTCACAAAAAGAAAGGCAATTTCATCTTTTTCGATTTCGAATGCATGCAAGAGACCGGCATTCACATTCCTAATTTCTGCGTGGCTCATCGAGCGTGCGAGAAGTGCATTCAAGAACCTATCTTCAGTCATTGCCCTCACTGCAGCAAGATTCCTGGAGGGCGTGAAAAAATCTTTCGGGGACCGAACACGTTAGCCGATTTTGCACAATGGGTTTTAGACCCCATCGACAAGACGTGGAGCCAAGAGGACATCGAACGTTACGGAGATTGTCATCGTCATGCCACGGTGATGGCTCACAATTTCTCCGGATACGATGGACAGTTTCTTCTCAGATACTATACGGAACATGGCACCGAGCGTCCTAAAGTGACTTTGAACGGAGCCAAAATCATTTTCATGCAAGTGGGACAAGTACAGTTTAAAGATTCGATGAGCTATTTGGCCATGCCTTTGAGTCGAATGCCTAAAACGTTTGGAATGACAGAAATGGCTAAAGGGTACTTTCCACACTTTTTCAATACGGAAGCCAATCAACACGCCGTTCTACCCCATTTGCCTGGTTCTCACTATTACGACCCCGACAACATGCGTACCGAACAACGAGAAGCTTTCTACGCTTGGTACCAGGCTCACGCCTCGGACCCTTTCGACTTTCAGGAAGAAATGTTAAAGTATTGTCGTTCCGACGTGGACATTTTACGGCGTTGCTGTGGAAAATTTCGAGAACTGTTCATGGAACACGGAGGGGTCGGTCCTTTGAAAGAAACTTGCACCATTGCCAAAGCGTGTTCCTTAGTGTATCGACAACGATCCATGCCTGAAAACACCGTGGCTGTCATCAGCCCTCAAACGACCCACTTTGTCAAACGTCAATACTCGGTCAAAGCCCTACGTTGGTTACATTACTTGTGTGACAAGGAAGACAAGTGGATTCAGCATGCCCGCAACGGAGGGGGCGAAAAGACCATCGGAACGTATTCGGTCGATGGCTGGGACTTAGAAAACCCCAAGATCGTGTACGAGTTTAACGGTTGCTTATTTCACGGATGTCCCGTCTGTTACCCTGATCGTAGCACTAAAAATCAGTTTTTACAACGAACCATGGAAGACTTGTACCAGGACACATGTCAGCGGCGCTTAAAGTTAGAACAGGAAGGATACCAAGTGGTGGAAATGTGGGAACACGAGTACGATCACCGTATGAAAACCGATCCCGAGTTTAAACGCCTCGTGGAAAGTTACCAGTTCATGGACCCGCTGAACCCGAGGGATAGTTTGTACGGAGGAAGGACCAATGCCACCTGTTTGCTGTACCAAGCCGACGAAGAGAAAGGAGAAGAAATCAAATACTTGGACGTGTGTTCGACCCTTTTGAAAATGTCATCATTGCGGCTTACGTGACAGCCCATGCTCGCTTTAAATTGTACGAAGCTTTAGAACTGTTAGGGGAACGCGTCCTGTACTTTGACACGGACAGTTGCATTTACATCCATCACCCGAGTCAACAGCACCCTAACATCGAAGGAGACGAGCATCCCGACGACAAGATTCTAAGTTTCGTCAGTGGCGGTCCCAAAAATTACGGCTACGAATACCGGGACAAACAAGGAGAAATGCACACGACGTGCAAAGTGAAAGGACTGACTCTGAATTATCGTACCAGTCGTGTGGTGAACTTTGGGGTATTGAAAGAAGCCTTGCAATCGGGAGAGGATGAACACTTTAAAGTGACCACCTATCAACCGAACAATATTGTGCGTTTACCCACTCACCACATCGTCAGTCGACCCTTGGAAAAAGTCTATCAAATCGTGTACCAGAAGCGAGTTCGACTTCCCAATCATTTCACCTTACCGTATGGACACGTTGGTATAAAACATTGGTTGTAAGAGGATAGTCACCCGCTAGAAGGATGACTTCGCCACAGCAAGAATCCAGTGAGAAATCCGATGAGAACTCCAAGTTCAAACCCTACCATTTTCCAGTCTTCTTACCTGACTATTGTGATTGTGCCCGTCGATTGGACACGTTTCAGAAATGGCCTACGGATAGGGAAGGATTACCTTCTGCGCATGTTTTAGCTAGAACAGGATTTGTCTACTTGGGACCTGAGTCAGGATTGGGATACGAGGTACAGTGTTTCGCTTGCGGACTGAAGTTACGAATGGATCTATGTATCTATAACGATTCAGCAATTCTGGAACATACTCGATGGTCTCCGCACTGCCCTTACCTTTCTATGGCCTTTCCACCCATCACACTACGGTACAATGTTGACGGTACCTTAGAGACGGTACCTTCCAGAACAAAACATAAAAAACGTAAAAAAGGAAAGATGTACAAGCTGGAGACTGCATTGCGACTAGTACAAAAAGGGGCTATGGTCAAAATCGATAGTTCATTGTGACTACCAAGACCGAGCGAACAAGATGAATACTTTGAAAGAGACATCGTTTCAGTTTGGGGATTGTAAAAAAGTTGTATCTTCCTCTAGTGTGACTAATACTGGATGGATAAGACCCAGGCATTGCGACGGAAAATGTCCGGAAGGAAACTGCGATTGTCCATGTGGTTACCATTGTAATTGCGTAACGGAGTTTGCAGACGAGTGCGATTGTGAGCCTCGCGATGGGTACGATGCTGTATGTTGTGACCTTAGCGATGCCGTAAAGCATCATGGGAACTTTGTTCTCACGACCCCTATGATGGAAAGTGATGCTGTGCGTGTCAAACCAGAGGGATGCGAAAGTGATGCCGCTCGTCCTCTTGGACATTTTACTGGGTTTCGTTTTAAAGGGGAATGTTCACCTTCACGTCTACCCCCCTACGGATGTCATCCAGCCCTGAGCGAACTCCTGTTCATGTCACCCAACCCTCATCGAAACGAACCTGTGAAAGACGAATATTCGTTTCCTGTGCGTTTGTCGGAATACTGCGACTTTGAAAATCGTCTTCAATCGTTCAAAGGAAAATGGCCTAAGTATCTGGGAGGACCGACCCCCGAAGAATTAGCCAGAGCCGGATTTTTCTACTTGGGCGAAGGAGATAAAGTCAAGTGCTTCAGTTGCGGTGTGTCACTTCACCACTGGGAACCGCAAGATTCGGCCTACGTAGAACATGCTCGATGGTCACCGAATTGTCATTACTTACCCTTAGTGGGACCGAGACATTGAAGTAACTTACCATAATCTGTTCATGGATACTTTACAAGAGAACATTCGTGCTTTGCCTGTGGAGTTGAGAGAACGCATTTACCGAGAACTGATCAAAATACAAGTGAAACGCAAACGCAAAGTTATTCAACCGTTTTTAAATTATGCTCTGTTCCAAAGTACAAGAAGACTGATTATGAGTGGATATTAAATTAGGCACAAAGTTAAACGAGGCTATTGGCCACCACCCAACGATTCCAAAAACAGTGTATATACTTATGGATACTTTACAAGAGAACATTTTGGGCTTGCCTGAGGAGTTGAGAGAAAGGATTTACCGAGAGCTGGTGAAAATACAAGTCAAACGTAAAGAACAATTGCATCCGTTACGTCACCAGATCTTTAACCACTGGTACCTGAATGGTATAAGAGGACTGATTCGTCAGAAATTGTTTCAGTGGTCAGACCTTGTTAGTGAGTTAGTGAATCAACGAAATGTTCATCATTTTGGTTACTTCGAGATTCACCTAGAGCAACACATTGAGGAAGACGAGTTAAAGGATTACCAAAATATGTTACGTGGAATCTACTTAGTGGAAGAGAAAACTTCTAATCGAAGTTTGAACTGTAGGTTACAGTATTCTAGATTTCCTTCTGGAGAACGAAGATGTCTGGGTAGAATGTACGTGTATTGCTTCCGAAACAAAGAGAGTACAAAAACAGGAATCAATGCCACGGCTTATGTCACAAGTGATTGAACAGATTCCGTGGAAGGAACTCAATGACCATATTCAAACCGTGGATCATTACCATCGATTATTACAAGAACTGTATCCATTCAATTTGGGACGACAAGTGGTGTGTGTCTTAGTGACTTGTTTTCTGGGATTTCGTTTACCAGCCGATTCCTTGTGGACTCTTTACGATCAGTACTTACCACCTTAATGGCCTTAAATGGTCACGAAAAACTCCTTTTGCTCAAAGCCTTGCGGTTTCATCTGGATACTTCTCGACCTCTACGGGAAAAAAGATTCGTCAACTTTTAGCTACCCAAGACGTGTATGACGATGTGTGTGTAGCTTGCGACTTACATCCCCATTGGACAGATGTCAGTGCCTGGAAAGAATGGGATTTTGAGGCTTGGACCCAAGAAGTGGCCCAGTATGCACGAGAGTTGTTCAAGGAAAAAAGTTACTTTTCAACCCGTGTTAGTGACGGTGCCAGAAGAACCCGTCACCCAGGACGGGACTGTCGTGGACAGGCCTGAAAGACCCTTTCGGGAGGACACTTGTGTGACCTTACCCCCTACTATAGAACTGGTTAGAACATTACCCAAAACATGTTGTACAGACACTTGTGTTTATTCCACGTTAATGGTTATCATGTGCCTTTTATCCTTGTACTTAAGCCTTTGGCTTTTATGTATTTTTGTCTTTCGTATTCATGTTTGAAATATTCAATAAACGTGTTCTGAAAAAAAGTATATAAACTCTTGTCTTGTTTGTTTTCGTGTCACAAGTGACATTTCTCGCACTATGGCTACCTCTGCTGTCTCTGCTCCCTCTTCCTCTACTGTCAAAGTCATCGACGAACACTTAGATCGTGCCAGTTGGGAGGCTTTGTATCTTCGCCATTCCTTTAACATGCTCATTGCTGGACCTAGCGGTTCAGGCAAAACCGAATTCGTCAAACGTTTGATCGAACATAAACATCATTTGATCGATCGGCCACCTCAGCGGATCGTGTTTTGTTACAAAGAGTGGCAATCGGCGTACAGCCTCTTGCGAGAAAGTCAAGGCGATTCCATCGTGTTTGTGGAAGGCATTCCTAAAGAAGATGACGGCATCGTCTCTGACTCCCGTCAAACCCATTTGGTCATTTTCGACGACATGTTAGGAGAAGACGAAGAAGAAATTAAACTGTGGTTTACGCGCAAAGGGCATCACCGTAATGCCAGTGTCGTTTACATCACCCAAAATTTGTTTCAACAAAGTAAAGCCCATCGCACCATCAGTCTCAATGCGCATTACATGGTCTTGTTTAAAAGCCCTCGAGATAAATCGCAAGTGCAAGTCTTAGCCAAACAGTTAGGAACGCCTTGGCTGACTCAGGCGTACGACGATGCCACTCAAACACCACACGCCTATTTACTCGTCGATTTGAAACCTACGACCCCCGAGGATTTGCGATTTCGTACCCACTTGTTTCACCACTGGTGCCAAGACGGAGGGCCTGTCCTGTACACGTCTCCGTCCTCGACTTCATTTCACTCCCCATAAAAAAATCTATAAAAACCTCAGACCCTTTTTCGTCTGTCTCACACAATGTCAACATCTCGTCCCTTCAGTCGCATCTTCCCGTCAAATTGATTCGTGCCTTGTATGGCATCAGTCGAGAAAAAAATCCACAAACACGAGCTCGTGTCTTAGAAGCTAGTCTCAAAGAAGTCTTACGATGGTTCACGGTGACGGCACGTCAATTACTGCAAGGGATCATTCAGATTCCTCATCAAACCAAACGCTTTTTCGATCGAAACAAAGTCGCTTTGGTCCAACTGGCCGATCCCCGCATCGACACTCAAACCAAAAAACAAATCATTTTGAAACCTGGAGGGAGCGGTACTCTAGGAGGGGTCATCATTCGCTCTCTCTTAAGATGGGATCCTAATGCCCCTAAAGTTATACCCAAGAAAAAAGTCCAGCGAGGCATCAAGAAGAAGAAAAAGACCAGGTCCCCAAGGAGAACTTCTCCAGTGGCGGGACCCTCCTCTTACCATACACCACCCCGGAAAAAGAAAAGAAGCCCCCAGAAAAAGAAACAGAGAAAAAGTCCCCAGAAAAAGAAAAGCCCACAGAAGAAAACTAGTCGCAAGAGAGGCACTTCGGCCAGGACGCAACCTTACACTCGCAAACCACGATCTGCCACGGCAGTGACTGCGTCTCCGGCATCCTCACGTTCATCCACTTCTCCGTTGATGACACCAAGAACTGAAGAGTACTTGGAGACGTTGATTACACCAAGAACTTCTCCGTTGATGACCCCAAAAAGAACTTCTCCAGTGGCAGGACCCTCCAATTTAGTGGCAGTGGCTGCTGCTCACAAAGTACCTTCTCCCAAAATCAAAGTCCAAGAAAGATCGGGCATGTTACAAAGTTTACTGGATTTGTCCAAGCAAGAACTGGCTCGATTTAGTCCGTTGCGTACCCCTGCACGACGTGTCATGCCTGTCCTCAAACTGATACGACGTAAAGACAATCAGTGGCGACGCGTTCCAGTATAAAAAAGGCCTGTGACCAAGTCGGGGGTATCAGTGTTTTGGTGCTTCTGAAGATGTCACCCTACAGAAAACCCCAAGGAAAGAAAAGAAAAGGACTACCACCACGTTTAGTCAAACATGGGGACATGTTATCTATCCTGTCCAAAGCTTCTCCACCCCTACGAAAAAAACTCATTCAATCGGCCTCCAAAGAGGTCATCAATACCGTGTGCGAATGTTGTTTGAACGTCTTGAAAGGCACGATCCCTTTGTCCAAACACCAGAAACAATGCTTAAGCCAACAACTTCACGTTCTTCGCCAAATGGTTCAAAAGAAAATTCCCATTCGTCAAAAGAAGAAGATGTTGGTCCAACGTGGAGGCATTTTGCCTCTCTTGTTATGACCCATACTGAAAGGAGTCTTGGGAACCATGTTGGGAGGACTGGTGGGAGCAAGATAAAAAGGCCTTCGGAAGTCCCAAGATCTCAGAATCGACCCCTGACAACTCCATGGAAGGACGAAAACTAGCTTTAGTGCCTTACAAACGATGGATGGAATACCATCGTTGGCAAGAACAACGCACCCCGCATTTACCTCCCAATCCCAATTTGAGCGAGATGTCCCAGTTACAACACGAATTACAGTCCTTGAAGGATCGCCAAGATTTGTCCGAAACAGAAAAATCGCAAAAGTACGGTCAACTTTTGCAACGACTGCAACTCTTTCACCAGAAAGCTTTAGACGAAACAGCTCTACCCACTCTAAAAGATTTTAAGACCTTAATGAAAAGTCCAGCACCATCACCAGTACCAGTACCAGTACCAGTACCACCACTACCAGTGACCAAGACAGAAAAAGGAGAAGAAGAAGAAGAAGGGTTTCAAACTCCACCAGAAAAAGTACACCACCTACCTCCAGAATTGGATGGATTAAAAAGATGATGGCCACCCCTTCTTCATCACAAGAGAAAAAGAAAGTGAAGACAGAAGTGAAGACAGAAGTGAAACAAGAACCGATATCCCCCGCTCAGACATCCTCCTCTTCGACACCTATTGCCGGTCGCACACGCAAAGCATTGCAATCCAAGAAAGTACCCCAAGAGAAAAAGAGTAGGATCCTCCAAGAGTGGGTGCCTTATTAACACACCAACCAACACAAAAAAATAAAAAATGGAAAAAGTCTTAGCCAGCATTTACTACGATCCCTCGCATCCTGCAGGTTACGCAGGAGTTCAAAAATTGTATCGTGCTGCCAAACCTCGACTGAAAAGTCTCCGTTTACCTCAAGTGCAACGATGGTTACAAGAACAAACTACCTACACTTTACACAAACCCATTCGACGCAAGTTTGCCAGAAGTCGCACCCGAGTGGAAGGCATCGATCATCAATGGCAAGCCGATTTAGCCGATGTCTCTCATTTGGCCAGCTACAGTCGTGGCTACAAATATTTGTTTTTGTCATCGACGTCTTTTCCAAATTTGCCTGGGTCGTGCCTTTGACTTCCAAATCGAGCAGCGAGTTAGTGCGAGCCCTGCAACGGGTGTTGAAACAAAGCGGTCGTCACCCTCTTCGATGGCAAACGGACAAAGGCACTGAATTTCTGAACCAAGCTTTCCAAAAAGAATTAAAGAAACGTGACATTCATTTTTTACCACCGAGAATCCCGAAACCAAAGCCAGCATCGTGGAACGTTTTCAACGCACTTTGAAAGAACGCATGTGGAAATATTTTACGCATCATCACACTCTGAAGTACATCGACATCTTACCGCACCTGGTGCAAGCGTACAACCAATCTTACCATCGAAGCATCGGACGTGCCCCGCAAGAAGTGACTCCCGACAACGAAGTGTTGGTGTTTGAGCGCCTGTTTGGTACGTCCCCGACGAGGGCTGTCCCCAAGAAAAGTGGAGAGTTGACCGTAGAAGATTGGGTGCGCATTGGCAAAACCAAACGCACTTTCGACAAAGGTTACTTACCTAACTGGACGACTGAATTGTTTCGCGTCACTGGACGAGTGCATGGCCGTCATCCTGTCGTCTATAAATTGGAAGACATGAACGGAGAAGTGCTCAAAGGAACGTTTTATTTGCCCGAGTTACAACGTGTCACCAAAAAAGAAGACGACGTGTACGACATCGAAAGCATTCTCGAACGCAGAACCCGTAAAGTGGGCAAACGACGTGTCAAAGAAGTCAAAGTACGTTGGAAAGGATATCCACCCAGTTTTGATTCTTGGATCGACGCTTCGCAAGTCATCGACTATAAAAAGAAGTGACCATCATGCCCTTTCACACAGACGCAGCTACGTCGACCACTCCTCCTTCACCTAGTTCTTCTGTGCAAGATTTACAAAAACAACCCTTGTGGGTGTGGTGTGGAGAACGTGTGCCTAAAACGCAAATCGTCTTTTTCTGCCAAATCTTCGTGGTGTATTGTGTCATCGGGGCAGCCATCGCCAATTTGAGTTTGCAACAAGGAGACAAACAACTGTGGACCATTTTATTGAGCAGTTGCATCGGTTACCTGCTTCCCAATCCCTCCCTGAAATTCTCTTCCAACGGGAACCACGGGAACCTAGTGTCCAGTGCTAGTGCCAGTCACCACTCCAATAACAACCACAACCCCATTTTGGGCGGAGACACGCCTCTGACGTCCAGTAACCCCTCGGAGAGCCACAGAACTCTGGAATTATGAGTCACCAAAACCAATTTTACTTAACCTTACCCAGTGACAGTTCCATGGAGGTGTTTCCCCACAACACGTTGTGCTGTTACACGGCCAAATTACCTCAGGCCATCCCATTAGATCACGATGCCCATTGGGAAGTGGCTTTAGTAGAAATCATTCACCCGACCCAAGTCCTCAATGTCCTTCCGAATCAAAATTCTTTTGATGTGGAAGTTCATGACGAGCAAGTGCAACAGTACTTGGATACCCATGGCAAATATAACATAAAACCCCCTGGCACACAAAATCAAAAGTACACCACCTATCACTTGTTCGTTCCTCCAGGCTATTATTTTAGTGGTCAACATTTGGTCAGCACCATAGCCTCCAGGTTTAATGTCGTGTTTCTGAAAGCTTTGGAGAGTGTCAGAAAAAGTGTCGCCATGGAATACCACAAAGCAGCTCGTCGCTTCTCGATGAAATTTGACGGGAGTAAAACCCTGTCCATTCCATTTTGTCCTGAATTGTTTGACATGTTGGGCGGAGACACGGACATGAGAAAGGCCATGCTCAAGAAAAACGAATTACCCATCGTTTACGACAACGAGTCTTTTAGCAAGTTATTTCGTACCCCGGTAGAACTGAACCAAGGACTGAATTTGATGTTCGTGTATTCCGATGTAGTGGAGTACAACGTGGTCGGATACACCTCCGTACCGTTACTGCGTGTCATTCCTTTCAAAGTGGATTCTGTCACGAACGCTGACGAGGAAGGTGGAAACACTTATCACGTCCACCGCGAATTTGTACATCCTCACTATTTGCCTGTCAGCAAGTCGTATTTGGACACGGTCAACATTACTATAAAAGGAGATTTGGGACAAAATATTCCATTCACCAAAGGAAAAGTCACGGTGAAACTCCATTTTAGAAAACGGTTCTCTCACGACTCGTAAGTCATGTATCCAGTGTATCAAGGGGTTGCTCGACAGCGAGGACACGGTTTAGGAGATATGTTAAAATCGGCCTTTTGTTCGGTGGCCCCGGTGTTGAAACCGATGGTGACACGCGGATTGCACGCCTTGAAAGATGCGGCACTGACGCAAGGCAAAGAATTTCTCCAAAATGTCATCATCGACAAACAAAACCCTAAAGAAGCCTTCATGAGGGCTGGCAAAAATGTCTTGCTGCAAACGGGCAAAGACATTTTAAGCCGACGAGACACACCTATAAATGCCCTGCACGCTACCGAGTCAGGCATTCAGCAAGGACAAGGCAGAAAGAGACGACGAAGAAAACACCCTTTCACCAGACTTCAAGCTAGAAAGGCCAAGAAAAGAAGAACCGTTCGAGACTTAGACGTTTTCGATTATTGAGACACAAAGAAAAATGATGCACCGAGAATCTTGCGCCTGTTCCAAGACGGAACTGGACCTGTTTGCCATGCCCCCCACGATGATGACGATGCAAGAATCCCAATGGGTGGAATTTCACCCCGTCTCCTCACTGACAGATTCCGCTCCCATCGAGTTTGAAATCAAGGGACAGCCCGAAGATTACATCGATCTGAATAGCAGTTACTTGTACTTGAAAGTCAAAGTTCTAGATAAGGATAATGATGGAGTAGAAGACACTGAGAATATAGCTCCCGTCAACAATTTCATGCATTCATTGTTCAGCTCAGTGGACTTGTACTTGAATAACAAACTGGTCAGCAGCAGCATGGATACTTAACCTTACCGTGCCTACCTGGAAAATCTCTTGACGTACGGAATAGATGCCAAGAACACTCATCTCAATGCTTGTGTGCTATGGGAACCTGACGAAGAGACCAAGTTTGACCTACTAGATAAAGACAATGACGGCTTTGAGGAAAGACGAAAGAAAATCTTAAATAAGAACAGTTTAGAACTGATGGATCGTTTGCATTTGGACATGTGGTTGCAAGAAAAGTATTTGCTGAACGGGGTAAATATCCGCTTGAGACTGAATCGCAGCAGTACCACTTTCCATTTGTTGGCTGATGCTGATGCTACTAAGACTGGCACTCCTAAAAGCAAAATCGAGGAGGGCAAACTCTACGTACGACGCGTGGAAGTGTTACCCAAAGTGGGAAACGACATCAGTCAGACGTTGAGCAGAACGACCGCCAAGTATCCGATACGTCGCGTGGAAGTGAAAACCTTCACCATTCCCAAGGGACAGCGATCCATGATCGAAGATCATCTGTTTCAAGGACAGTTACCCAAACGTTTAATCCTTGGTATGGTCTTGAATACAGCCTTCAACGGAGCCTTCGCTGAAAATCCTTTCCACTTTCAACACTTTGACGTGTCCAAGATCGAAGTCAGTCGCGATGGCAAGACCTTGTGTACCCGACCTTTCGAACCTGACTTTGAGAAGAAGAATTACTTGAGATCGTACTTGTCCCTGTACGAAGCCACGGGACAGTTAGGAACCAATACCAGTCACGGCATTACGTACGAGGATTATGCAGGAGGTTATGCTTTGTGGGCTTTCGATTTCACTCCAGACCAAGGCAGCGACGAGGGACATTTCCACCCTATAAAATCCAGCCAGATTCGTGTGGAACTTCAGTTTAAAAAGCCACTGGACGATACAGTGAACGTCATCCTGTATGCAGAATTCGATAATACCATAGAAATCAACAGTTTGAGAGAAGTCATTCTAGATTATTAGAAGCTATGGAAGACTGTTATCCCTCTTTACCTAGTGGAGAAACTTTGGAGATGAAATGTGAGGAGACCATGGAAGGAGAATCTCAAGACAAAGACGAAGAAGTTGTCATAATGAAATTGAGATGGCCAGAACAAGAAGCCCATTTAGTCTCCTGTTTTGCCAAACACTTGGTGGAAAAAATGACGGAGTTGATCAAGAAAAATTGCTATGGATGTCAAAACGATCATCCCAGTGAAATTCAACACGATAAATGACTGATGCTGAGTCAAGAAGAAAAATTGGACGAGTATCTGGACGAAGCTAGGAGTCTCATCTCGGACGAAGACGTGTTGCACCAGTGGTATAAAGACTTGCGTGAACATTCTTGTCCACCATTAACCACTCAAGAGATCCATCGTATCGAAGCTCTCCTGAATCAGAGTGAAGAGACGAAACGAAGAAACGGTTATTTGTCAGACATTTTCAAGCAAAAAGTCAGGATCGAATTGATGACTTATTATTGCCTGTGAAGAAGAAAAAAAAAACACAAATCAATGGATACCTGGGAACTTTATTACATTTTGAACCACAGTTCGTATACGGCTTCTTGGAATCCTGTCGTCTGTGCTAAAGATGAACTCCCTCATCGCAAACCTCAAGACCATCAAGCTTACGTGATCAACACGGACGACAGTCATCTCCCAGGAACCCACTGGGTAGCCGTTTACTTTCCTCAAGAAGGATGTGTGGAATATTTCGATTCGTACGGATTGCCCCCTTTGGAAGACGATATCATCGACTTTATGAGAAGAAATGCTCAGACCACCTGATTCAATAATGTGAAATTACAAGGCACAGATTCCTTGGTGTGTGGACAGTACTGTGTGTATTTTCTGCATCATCGCAGCCTAGGTTATTCCTTAGAACATTTAGTGACTCATTTTGATCCTCGTTCTTCTTCTAGAAATGATGTGAAGGTAGATCGATGGTTCTGTGACCATTATGCTTATCTTTTGTCTCAAGCTAGGAAACGTAGTGTCCATCAATGGCCTAATGATTTCCAACAGTGGAAATCACAATTTCATTCACAACGTTGTCAGCCCTGTTTAAAGTAGACTGTCAATTGAAAAAATGTTTGATGTTATAGTGTTGGATTATTGTTAAAAAACTGTTAGAGTTGTTGTTGGTTAGTGTTAAGTGATTTTTGAATAAAAAATGTTGTGTTTTGAAGAAAAAAAAATGCTTTTGTCTTTTGTTTGGCTATAAGAATGTTGGATTGATGCTCTTTCACTTCTTACTATCCCTCTCATGACATTCATTGAACGTTGCGACTCGAAAACCGTGTGGGGGATGTTTTCCTTCACGTCCGCGCTTTGACTTTAAGAACCGGGGGTTGTTTCCAGTCTAACCATCCATTGTCGACTCATCCTCCTACGAAGATGTGCTCCAAACTAGCTAAGCTCAACGAAGCCTACGTGAATTTGCATAGGGTCAGACACAGTCTGATACCGAAGCCAGAAGAAATAGAGAATGTGAGAATGTTAAAAGTCACTGAAGACCTGATAGAAGAGCTCTTCAGAGAAGAAGTGAACAGGGAAAAAGAAGAATGGACAGAGAAGTACAGACTTCAAAGACAGCAGCAACAGCAACAACAACAACAACAACAACAGCAGCAGCAACAACCTGAAGCTGACAGAGGCTTTGTCGATTGTCGTATCGACACCAAAGAGTTCTTCTTCTCTTTCCGCAGAAGCAGACCTATCGCCAGAAAGTCTATCCTCAGAGGACATCGCATTCTTAGAAACTAAAAGATTGCCATAGCAAACAAAAAACAAAAAAACAGCCCTTTTCAGGGCTACCCAAATACTCTAGAAAAGAAATAACTATCCATTTGCCAATGTGTATAGGTAGAGTAGTGTGAATATAAACACTGACTCTTTTTTAAAAAAATGTGAGGGTATGTGTTTGTGTGTTTGTGTGTTTGTAAGTGCTCACGTACGTTGGTATGGATAGTAGATTAAAATGATGTCTTTTTTGGTGTTTGAGGTGTGGGGAGAGTAGATTTGGGGGGTTGAATTGTATTTCTTTGCGTATGTGAATAGTCTATTGAAGTGATTAATGAAAATTTTTTAGAATAGTGATGAGCAGTATAAAAAAGTGAGTGAGTGTTTCTTTTAGGTCCGCGCGTTGTTTGGTCATGATCTAGGTAAGATCAATTTTATGTTTTTAGGGGATGTTTTCCTTCACGTCCGCGCTTTCACTATAAATTGAAACTCGCTGGGCAGTCTAGCTACCCTTGTTGATTGATCAACACAAGAATGAATAGCAGAATAAGCAAACTTCTTGAACTCCAGATACATCTGGAATATGTCAGGCGCCTGTTAAATGAACTGGCCGCGGAGGCTATAGTAGAAGAGGAAAGAATAAAGAAGGAAGAGGAGGAGAGAAGACAGAGGGAAGAGGAGGAAAAGAAAATAGGAGAGAGGATGTCGTACAATATTCCCGAGACAGAGGATTGGGGTGCTGAAGCGAATCATCCTCCCTCTGCGCTCCCCAGAAGAAAGGTGAAAGGAGACTGGGGAAGAAGATACGTGTGTGGCGCCAGGCCAGGAAGGTGCCATCATTAGATAGGTGCATCTGGAGTTAAAAAAACAGCCCTTTTAAGGGCTACCCAATACTCTAGAAAAGAAATAACCATCAATTTGCCAATGTGTGTAGGTAGAGTAGTGTGAATATAAACACTAACTCTTTTTTAAATAATGCAAGTGTATGTGTTTGTGTGTTAGTGATTGTGTTTGTAACTGCTCACGTAAGTTTGTGTGAATAGTAGATTATGGGTTTCTTTATTGTTTCTTAGTGTATGTGGAGAGTATAGTTAGGGTTTTATTATATGAAATGAGAAAAGTGGGGATGTTTTCCTTCACGTCCGCACGTTTTAAGTGATGATCTAGGTAATATCAATTTTTTAGGGGGATGTTTTCCATCACGTCCGCGCTTTAACTATAAAGCTAACAGTTTAGCCATTAGAACCCATTCCACGGAATAAAGACAAAGAAAATGGTGGTAGCAACAGCGTTACTGAATCATTTGATAGGCATTTATTATTGGATAGTAGATGTTACGTTTGTCATGGAAAAGATAGAGAAAGAATTCAAATTAGAAAAGTGTCTAGACTGTTTTAATAATTTGAAGGAAGTAAAGGAGATAGTAACAGGAATGATGGAAGAAGAGGAAAAGAGACTTAGAGGATTGATTGACCCGCCTTATGTAAGAGTGGGAAGTTTAAAGGAAGCACTTGAAAATGTCATCGAAGTCAGGTGCTTCTTAGAAAAGATATTGAATTGGACGGAGTGGCGATACGTAAAATGGGGGTTGGACCAGCTGACAAAAACGGAAGAAGTAATGAGGAAAGTGATGACTGAAGAGGTAAAGAACATCAAAGAAAAGTGGACTAAGGAAAGAAAAGAAGAAGAAAATAGAAAGAGAAAAGAAAGCTTTGAGAAACTCAACAATAACTGGATACGAATACAGGAGAAATTCCGAGCTATGGGTCACCCGGACTGGATGCCTGAATCAGAAATAAAGAAGAAGAAGACAGGAATAATGGCAAAAGTTAAAAGATGGCTACAGAAGTGGAGGAAATAAAAGAAGAAGATAATGATGAAACCAAAGGCCCTTTTCAGGGCCACCCATATTTCTCGAAAAGAGAATGACTTTTCCATTGCCTACCCCCTTTTTAAAATTATTTTTAAAAAAAAAACAAAATAAAATCCCATGTTCAATTTCCCTTGACGCTATACAGTCCCACCCTGTTTAAATTCCTTTGACGCTATACAGTCCCTATTCCCATGTTCAATTCCTCTTGAGGCTATATCGTCCCACGATTTTTTCTCCATGTTAAATTCCCTTGAGGCTATATGTTCCCACGATTTTTCTCCATGTTAAATTACCATTGAGGCTATATGTTCCCAGGGGGTGTTTTTAATGCTAAGTCCCATTGATATATGTTGGGACCATGAAATGATAAATATAGTCATTTGCAATTTCGCCATCAAGATGAAACGATCACACGATTTCCATAAATAAGGATAACAAAAAAAGATCCAAGATGCCCGAAACGGAGGAGGCGAAAAGACCTTTGGGACGTATTCGGTGGATGGCTAAAACTTAGAATACCCCAAGATCGTCCACGAATTTAACGGATGATATATCACGAATGTCCGACCTGTTACCTCAACATGACACTATAAATCCATTCTCAGGGAGTTCCACGGAATACTTGTACGAGTATAATTGTCAATGACGCTTGAAGTTAAAACAGCAAGGATATCGAGTCATTAAAATGTGGGAACACGACAACGGCCGCCGTTTCAAAACTAGATCCTGATTTTAAGCGTATCGTGGAAAATTTACAGCCTGGTGGACCATCTCGACTCACCGGACAGTTTGTTTGGAGGACAAACAAATGAATGCCACATGCTTGTTGTACCACGCGGCCGAGGAGAAAGGAGAATAAATCAAATATCTGACGTGTGTTTGCTGTATCCTTATGTGTGCAAATATTGTCACTTTCCAACAGGGTACCCACAATTGCTGACAGAACACATCGACGTGAAAAACATTCGACAATACGAAGGATTAATCAAATGCAATGTCTTGCTTCCCACAGATTTGTACCATCCCGTCTTAACTTACCATTGCCAAGTAAAACTGATGTTTCCTTTGTGCCGCACCTGTGCCGAAACTTGTAACCAAGATCATCCTTGTCATCACACTCATGAAGAACGCACTTTGAAAGGAATCTGGGTCAGCATGGAATTGTTTCGAGCGCTGGAACTGGGATATCAACTGTTAGAAGTGTAAGAAATTTACAACTTCACGAGACAGAACAATACCGAAAGAGCGACGACACACAGAACGGTATTTTATTGGGTTACGTGGATGCCTTTTTGAAACTCAAACAAGAAGCTAGCAGCTATCCTTTCTGGTGCTAGACTCCCAAAGACCAAGAAAAAATCAACAAGAAATACTTATCTAAAGAGGTCATCGCTTTAGACCAGGTTGAGGAAGACGACCTTTTTCCAAAGTCATGCTTACTTGCTTATGGGAACAAATAGTGAAATAGTGGTGCAATGCTATGCCAGTATACCGGTATAATGCGGCTTGCTGCTCTGGCAATAGATACGGCAATACAATGTTCAGTATAGCGAGTTTTTTTTCACGGTTTTCCTTTATTAATACAAATCTATGTATTCCTCACAATTTTTCCAATTTAATTCAAGAGCCATATTTTCTTTTTCTCCTATAGACACGCTTACCACGAGATTGCAAGAGAACGTAAAACGCGATGCACAGTACCATTATTCGATATTCGGACAACGTTTAATGGTGTGTGTGTGTGTGTGTGTGTGTGTGTGGCAAATCATTACCATGCTATATTTTTCCATTAAAAAATAACAGTTTGCTATGTCCTGTTCCCAATGACACTAAATGAACAGTACTAAATCAAGACTTAACAGAGTGAAGCACGAGGTTGACTTGTTCATGAATGAATCCTTAATAATGTTGGATGATGATCCTTTGAAATGGTGGACAGCTCAGCAGTGCAAGTTTCCACCCCTTGCTCAAGTAGTCATGAAAAGGCTATGCATTCCTGCAACTTCCGTACCGTCGAAGAGTCTTTATTACAGCAAGAGACATTGTTAAGGACTTCAGGGCTGCTTTGAGTTCAGACATTGTCGATATGTTAATTTTCCTCAAGAAAAATATGTAATGTGTTACTGTAAGGCAAATCGTATTGCAATATGTGTTAGTTATATCGTAATATAGCGCATTACGGTTTTGGGAGTATCGTTGCATCCTTAATTTAAAATATTTTCATTACTTTTTCTTTTTTTCTTCTGAGCGGTCTGCATTTGTGGTCGATTATTGCACATGCTTAAATGTAATAAGTAGTTCGTATCAATGTTTGTAAGTGGTGCCACCAGATCACCTCTGCATTATATGCCATCTTGACGTATCAGTCACTAACCCTCCACCTTTATCTTCTACTAAGAGAAACCTCCGTATGATAAATAAAACTAAACTGATGCACGACATCCAAGCAAACCTAACAACTTGCTTACCTCCTACAGCAGCACAACTCGATAACTGCCAGCGTTCATTGCTCGACAAACATGCCCCGGCTACCAAGTGCAGAGTTTGAATTCAAAAGTGTTCTCCATGGTATAGCAGTATTAGGGACCAGCTTCGCACTGCTAAAAGAGACCGCCGTAAAACTGAGAGGCTTTGGCTTTCCGCCAAACTCTCTATTCATAAGCAAATCTATGAAGCCGCTAAGAAGAATGTCACAAATATAGTCCATGCAGCGAAATCAGTCCCTACAGTACTAAGATCATGGAAAGCTCCAACTGCAAAGAGCTCTTTGAGATTACTAACAAGCTCATGTCAAGGAACAAATGTACACCACTTCCAACTACCTTCTCTCCAGTCCACCTTCCGGACTTGTTTGCAAATTTCTTCCGTGACAAAGTACAAACGATTAGAGATAAGCTTGACAACACATTTTCAATTGGCTCGTCGTCACCATACAGTTGGGATACAGAATTTGAGCGGCAACCATTAGCAGCATTTGAACCTGTCTCTATGGATTTCGTACGTACAATCCTGATCAAGAGTGCACCAAAGTCATGTGAACTTGATCCAGTTCCAACATCACTGCTGTTTGAGTGCTTAGATCCACTATTGCCTTCACTAACTGATGTTATTAATACCTCTCTCTCATCCGGGGAATTCCCATCATTTTTAAAAACTGCCATTGTAAAGCCTCTGCTGAAGAAACCAACACTAGACCATAACGATTTAAAGAACTACCGCCCAGTTTCTAATCTCCCATTCATATAAAAAATCTTAAAAAAGGTTGTTCTATCCCATCTTGTATCTCATCTGAATTCAAACAGTCTTTTTAGCAATGTACAATCTGCATGTAGCCCTTGCCACAGTACTGAAACTACTCTTCTAAAGGTAGTTAATGACATTCTCTCTGCTTTGGATAGCGGAAAGATTACAGTCCCTACCCTCCTTGATTTGTCTGCAGCATTTGACACAATAAACTATGATATATTACTTCACCGTCTCCAGCATGTATTTGGCATTCATGATACAGCCTTAATGTGGTCCTACTTGGTAAACAGGACACAAATTGTGTCTGCAAATGGAATACACTCCAGCCAGTTAATCTGTGTTGTGGTGTTCCACAGGGGAACTGTTCTTGGACCTGTTCTCTTCATTATATACACTCAGCCGCTCTCAAGTGTCATAGATCATCATCCAGTGTCTCACTAATTGTACGCTGATGGCACCCAAATATACAAATCTAGCCACCCAACTGAAGTTGATACTACCATCCAAGGTGTAGAGAGGTGCATTTCTGATGTGAAATCTTGGATGACATGTAACAAGCTGCAGATGAATGATGATAAAACTGAGGCCATACTGATCACAACACAAATACTTTCTCATTCACATCCTTTACCTCAAACAATAAATATCAGCAATACCAACATTAAATTCACACAGTCAGTACGAAACCTAGGTGTTACTCTGGACAGTACTCTCACATTGCACCAACATGTCATGAACATATACAAGGCTGCATATCTTGAGCTGAGAAGTATCAGCTCCATTTGCAAATATCTTTCAGTTGATGCCACTAAAACACTTGTGTGTTCATTAGTACTTTCAAGACTCAGTTCTGTCTGGTTCATCTCAATATCTACTCCAGAAACTTCAAAAAGTTCAAAACACAGCTGCTCGGATCATGCTTAGAGTACCACGATCAGGAAACACCTCCCCTCTGCTCTGTACCCTACACTGGCTATCCATTCGATCCAGAATCAAACAGACACTTTGTTCTCTGTGCTACGTTTCACTTATTATTATTATTATTATTATTATTATTATTATTAATCCATGCAATGAGAAGTAACCAACGGTTGAGGAAGCATAATAAGTTCAAATGGAAGTCAGTGTGTTTTTGTTAATAGTAATAGCAGCAGAAGGAGGAAATACCCGGAGCTGGAGTTGACGATTATCATAAACAACATAGTTCATATAAGAATATAAAAACAGACGATGTGTTGTTTATTATTGAATCGTCTTTATTAATGCTTCAGTAGCAAAAAGTAATATGCATCTTAGTGAACTGGCACGACAAGAAATTATAACAAATATGAAAGTACTGAAAACAATATAACAATTATTTTTCACAAAACAAAGCTGAGTGTTAAAATTAAGCTTAAATCTTTGTTGGGACTTTTTACCTGAAAAGATGGTGTCGGCATCTAGTCTTGATCAAAACCATATTGAGAAGAGTACATTTTTTAAATATGGTTTGCATAAGCGAGTCTATTCGTATTTAAAAGCTTTAAGATGATCGGGTGAGAAATATTATTGGTGATCATGGAGTGTACACTTATTCAGAGTAAGCTTTTTTTAAATAGATCATATACATGCATTTTATCATAAAACCCCATTTTGTTGGATCGTGAATAATACGTCTTTAATTTCAATTATGTATCAATTTTGTTTGTATCAAGGTGGATTTCTCATGCGTCACAAGCGAACCTTTGTTCTTACGAAAGCTGAACCATCGACGTACGAATGCGTCGTTTCATTGATACCTTCTGTGAAGAAAGCATTAGCAATAAAATTTAAAAAGAAAAGTTTTCCATTCATTCCTTGATTTTGATTAATATAAATATTTTTCATGGAATTTGAAGTATTATCTCTTATGCTGATTAGTCATGCGTAAAAAAACAATTAAGATATACTTTCTTTTCCTTTACTTATTGATACTGGTTAATAAATCTCAGATAATTGTATGGATTAAAGGATAACAACTAGTTTAACACTCGAGAAATGTAATCAAAACTTTATATGAAGTGATCAGCAAATATTATTGTTGGACAGAAAAAGGAAAAGGGATCTTTTGATACACAATCGTATTAAATTTCCGTTTCATTACTTCAGCTGTTGTTAAAAACAGAAATCCATGCGAGCGATCAATTATCAATTAAGTGGGTAGGAATTCCAGGCTTGTTAGAATCTAGCAGGCATGTGGAGATTAATTAAGGCTATATGATATTTTCTTGAAGGTGACCTTAATCTACTTGACTTTTAAAATAAGGCAAAGGTGGCTAGAGTGAGAATGATGTGTTTTGGACAACATTTTCTTTATTTAATTATTTTCATTATATTTTTTATAAACAATACATTTAACAATACGCCATGTCTACATTGAAGGCCTCGACCTATTTATATAACACAAAACATATTTATGGATGTGATTACTCTAACTTTTCAGACATTTTCACGAAATATGTTATTGTTTTTCTAGTGGACAGAGGTCAGATGGTCCACAATAGCAACACGGCCATGGTCCAGTGTTTATAAAACTACTGCTAACATCTAACACTGGCATGATGCCATGTTTCCAAAACTTAGGAATGTTTTCAAAAGACCATCTCAGGCGGATAATCATTTTGAATTTTTGAAATTTATTTAATTTAAAATATATAACCAAATTTAAATTCAATATCTTATAGCGATAATTCGGACAAACACTGTTGTCATTAAAATATATATATCTTAGTTTCGTCATATTTGCGAATTGTAAAACAATGTGGTTTCTACTTTTTGGATCATCTCTGAATAGCTGAAAAATGGTCGAAGAACGGTAAGTTCGCTTTTATGCAATAAGTGATATGTGTGAAAAATAGATGAGATGAATTAATAAGTTGAAATTCTGCTTTCTGTACATTGTCATACTATACTTTGATGTTTTGAATAAGATAGTAGTTTTGCTTTTTTTTTTTAAATGTCTAATTGGATGAAAATAATCCACTGATAGCAACAACTGATTTACATTTTGATAAACTCCTCGGCTCAGATGCACCCATAAATAGTCAGTACCTCTTCTGACTATAGTTTCGGTCCGTTGTATCGTACGTACCATGAACAGCCTGTACCATTTCTGAATGCAATTTTCAATTAGGAGTACTCTATGTTGACAATCATTGTCATGGAAATAGTTTGAGATATATATCGTCTTCATTTCGTAAAAGAGTACAGAAGGACTGGAATCGAATTAAACTGTTTATTATACCTTTATTATTTGACATATTTTCTACAATAAGACAATCAGTGCAGGTAAACTATGGAAGCAGTAAAGATTAAGGAGATGTTAGAGTTGCAACATATAATAATACATAACTATATTGCAAAACTGTCAGCATCAATGAACGAGGGGTTTCGAAAACTTTCTTAAAGTGTCATGGTATCAAACAGTTTATGTGCATTGTTTTCATTGATTGTGGCAGGCAGCAGATATACTTTGAAATGTCAAAATAGTCAATTAACACTTGTAATTCAGCATCGCATAGTCTGTACTAAATCTTCAGTTGGAATATTTTGTAAGAATCACGGTGCAAATAATAAAAAAGGACAAAAATCTCCATACACAAAACCATTCTGATAAAGTGTAATTAGGATGATTAATTCAGTTCCATGATACATGTAGGATTCACGGTAATAATTCAGTTCCCATAGTAAGCCTATGCAAACACCATGACATTAAAAATTCAATAACTTCAAATTTTTCAGTGCTCATTATCAAACCTATATTTATCAGTATAGATGAAACCTGGATGTCAGCTTCTGTGTAGAGGAAAGGATATGAACCGTTGCATTTTATGGGTGTTTGAAACATGTGCTTTAAATTCCGCGCCAAAGAGTCAGGTGCTAATTTTATCAATGAGTGTTCCAAACTCGAGACTGTTAAAGGACTGAAATTCCATCAGTAAAACAATGTCTCTATTTTTTCATGTACAAATAGGGTAATCTCTCAAAAGATTTTTTCCCCCTAAAACATAACTTACATTATTAACCAAACCTGGTCAGCCTCACCCATATATATATATATATATATATATATATATATATATATATATATATATATATATATATATATATATATATATATATATATATATATATATATATATATATATATATATATATATATATATATATTCTGTTTAATGTTCACCCATTTCCAGGCTGGTTCCCATTTTTCCATATTATTAGTACCATATGTCCTGTAGTGTCTGGTTAAATAACCAGTTGTGACGTAGATGACACACTTGGCTCAGATATTCCGAGAAGCCACAGGCATTCTTTGATAGATTCTGTACATTTTATGCATTTAAAGAAAATATATTTTCATAAATTGTGTCTAAAAATTTTGTCCTCTATTCCTCTTCTTTTCTCTCTTCTTTCCATCTATCTCATTGCTGTTATCGACGTTATTTTTGTTAATATTATTAGCACATGTGTAATGTTAAAACCAGCTACAGATGAGAAGGTACGTGAAATATAAAAAAAGACTACTTTTTGTATCTGTTGTTTGCTCTGTAAAACATGATAACATTTGTTGCTACTTCTTTTCATTTGATACCTATTCTAATTTGGGTAGACGCGCTAACGTTCTTACTGCAAGCTATCTTTCTAATTAACACCATATCGTTCAAGTCAAGATTTCCCTCATGTATTTTCTGATCAGTTCTCTGCAGCGCGACTCGATTCAACTTAATCCGGCCTGTACAGTTAACAGACATTATAAGCCGAATAAAATGGCATTCAGAATAGTGTTCGGGGAACCACTTTGGTAATTAATGAAGAATGTAAACAACAGAAATAGTCTTGTGCTATTTTAGTAGATGTACAACATATTAGAAAAAATAATCAATCCGTATATAAAATACAAATATGCTTCAGAAAATGAAGCAGCATCGTTGCTATTGGATAAAAACCTTTTGCCAATGAAGCACGATACATGTTCTTTTTTCATTTCCTTTGTAGGATCATACGCGGAATGAATCATATATAACACAGACAGACAGACAGACAGATTATTCAAGCACCATCGAAAGCGATGGTGTATTATTTCATTGTGAAAAATCTCATGCAGGTTTCAAGTGATTTGAATGTTTACCAATGCTGCTTTTTGTTTGTTTATTTGTTTAAAAGAAATAATAATAATATATTAACAAGATACGTCTCTTACCTTTACACACCTATGTAGATATTGCTATTTTAGAAAACTCGATAGCATCATAAGATACAGATGTTAATAAATCAGGAAAATATTCACACTAATTAACACATTTTTCAACTAGACGATTTCCCAGTGGCGTCACTAGGGTTGGTGTCACTCAGTGTAGTAACTAATAGTTGACCCCCATGGACCTCCTTCCTGCACAGAAATTAATTTTTTTATAGACGGTCATTTTGCTGTCACCCCCTCTGATGATGTCACCCGGTGCGGTCCGCACCCCGCATCCCCCTAGTGACACCACTGCGATTTCATATGATTAAAAGTAGAAAACAGACATATCAACCCCCAGAAAAGTTTCCTAATATTTGGGTATGTGTGTTTGTGTGTGTGTGCTTTGGATTTTTAACGTAGCTTTAAAAAAAAAAATCAGCCATATCGCTACTATGTGTGGCAGTTTATAGTGATGTCTAGCACTGGGGCATCATGCCGCAGTCATGTAGCATGATGTCCCACCTAGTCACATTATCCTGACACCAGGCCGACCACTCATAACACTAACCTTCTAATGCTGAGCGCTAAGCGAGGCAGCTGTTCGTACCATTTTTGTAAGTCTTTGGTATGACTCGGTCGGAGATCGAACCCACGACATCCCGCATCCAAGGCGGACGCTCTAACCAGTAGGCCACCGGAGCGGTTTTAGCCTAGATGAAAACGTCGGTAGTTGCTTTATTATGGCTTTTAATTTTCTGCATATTTAACAGATTCAGAAGTATTATGAAAACACCCAATGGTGCTTGAATAGTCTGTCTGTTTGTCTGTCTGTCTGTCTGTCTGTATGTATGTGTGCATGTATGTATGTGTGTATGTAAGTACGTATGTATGTATGTATATGTATGTATGTATGTATGTATGTATGTATGTATGTATGTATGTATGTATGTGTGGTGTCAATATGCACTAAACATTTAACTTATTGAAATTAAAAAAATTAAAAAATGCAAAATTTGAACAGTAAATTTAAGTCCTTTTCCCCCTGATAAATATTAATGCCAAAAGCGCCACTTGAACTGAAGGTGAGCCGAAAGGCTGAATAATTGGACAAGCAGACAGACACGAAATCAACATTCAGTCACTTTAATGAGTGCAAAACAATCGAAGTATATTTATAGCAAGCAATCATGCTCGAAATATGTATCACTCATTACTTACAAGTCGCGGAATGTTTTTGTGTGTCCACCTGTTTGCCCATTTTTCCATTCGTTTTCCTTTTATTCGCTGTTATCTTTATATGACATCACATTTTTGGCACTGAAACTCACCAGCAGAACAATATTTACTGTTCATATTCTATATTTGTTATTTTATTTCACAGGCAGAGTGAGACTGAGTCTAGGAAAGTCTTATGACACCATAGCGTGAGTACATGACGGTGACAAAATGCTTTAGAAAATACAGCGTTATGTGATTTTGATAAATGAAAATTCAGCAGAATTAGACGTCGTATCAAATTATATTATAATTTACCTGACAAGATAATGGTTTATCAGCATTGCACAAAGATAACTCTGATAATGTTTATATAATAGTTGTTGTTCGAGTTGCTTCCCCTATGTTGCCAACCTTATTGCACGCTTAAATCGCCTCGATATAATTAATCTGTTATAACCAATGGCAGAAGATTTCATTATAAAAATGAAGTAAATCTTTACCTGGGTCTGCATTTTTAAAAATTCAATTTCAAAACATTTTGGAAAATAATGTAGACAGAGCTGTAGATTTTCTCACAGGCACGACAAAGAAAGCAACACAACGCATGTTACAACCTAAATCCTTTAGCACGAAGTATCCCTCACAATAATAACACAATAATCTTTGACAGAATTCAGAAAATTAAAGCTTGATCAAAGTGTATAACAGTCTACAACTTCCCAGTGAAAATTTCAAAACAAAAGTAGTATACAAGAAAATAGTTAAATATATATATATAAATAGATTAAATGGTAAGCTTTTCAGTCTATATCAGAATGGTTTATGAAGTAATGTTAAGAAATATACGAATAGATCTTAGATTACTCGGACTGTGACTATTCATTAAGGAGTATAATATACTTTATGAAATATGTGACGAGGTCTCTCTGCTCAACTCGCATGCTTAGGGCCGACCAATCACAGAAGGTTTAGGCGAATAATGTTTTTCATCAAAAGAAGATTTAAAACCAAATTCATTAGAAAGCAGCATGGCTGACCATGCACGTGCTCGTTTTGGGATGACATCAAGGACTCGTTTTATTGCAGTTACGCAATACTGAGTTAAAACGATTAGCATACATGTAGTCAGAATGATCAAACTGAGGTCTTAAATGAATAAATAAAAACTCTGAAAGTACCTGTTTTGGAGGGGCATCCGATATCGGGGTACTGACTGGCGAAAGTTCTCTCAACATTAGTATGTAAATCGCAATTTATGAACCGTGTATGGATTTAAGTGTGCCAAGGCATCATATTTAAACTGATTTGTATACAGAAATAGATATATTACAATGCTACACTGTTGTATGTTCGACATATCTATGGCCACATCTTAGCACTATATGTCAGTCTGGTCACTAAAATAGGATAAGATGTCAGCCATCACAAAGTAAAGGTACAGTTATAATTTGTTCATTTTTCAAGTGAATACATATTTTGAATTCTTCATTCTAGAGAGTACCAAATTTTCATTGTTTTGTCGGTACATGAATTTGTGGATTGAGGAAGGGCCGTTTCCACAGACTGACTATTGTTGTCTTTAATTATTGTCACAACCACGAAGTTCAGGAAATTTGGTACGGCATCAGAGTGGTTACTTTAAAGCACTAAATTCAGAATTAACTTACCTTATGCTGCGAATAAAGATATTTCTTGTTAAAGATGATCTTTGATGGACTGGATTGATTAACTCATACCAAAGTCACGATATATCAGATTTATCATGTCATGTTAACCAGATTATATTACAACAATACTGTATAGTCATAGCTTTTATTACAACAATACTGTATAGTCAGTTACAACAATATTTTATAGTCATAGCTTTTATTTCAACAATACTGTATAGTCAATTATATCAGTATTGTATAGTCAATTACTACAATATTGTATGAACAATTACAACGATACTGTATGCCCAATTGCAAAAATACTGTGTAGTCAATTACAACAATACTGTATGGTACATTACAATAATGCTGCATAGTTAATTACAACAATACTGTATATTTAATTACAATAATACTGTGCGGTCAGTTACAACCATACTGTATAGTAAATTACAACAATACTCTATAGTAAATTACAAACATACTGTAAGGTCAATTACAACAATACTGTATGGTCAATTGCAACAGCACTCTGTAGTCAATTACAGTTATACTGTCTATCAATCACAACCATACCGTATAGTCAATTACAACACGAATCTATAGTCAGTTACAACAATACTCTATAGTCAATTACAACAATACAGTATAGTCATTGCAACAATACTGTATAGTAAAATTACAATAATACTCTGTAGTCAATTACAACAATACTGTATAGTCAATTACAACAATACTGTATAGTTAATTAAAACAATACTGTATGGTCAATTACAACAATACTGTATAGTCAGCCACAATAATAATGTGTAGTTAATTAAAACAATGCTGTATTGTCAATTACAACAATACAAAATGGTTTATTAACACAGTATTCTATAGTCAATTACAACAATACTGTATAGTCATAGCTTCTATTACAACAATAATGTATAGTCTATTACAATGATTCTGTATGGTCAATTGCAACAATACTGTATAGTCAATTACAATAATATTGTATGGTCAGTTAAAACAGCACTGTATAATCAATAACAACACTACTGAGGACATAGCTTCTATTATGACAATACTGTAACGTCAATTATAACAATAGTGTATAGTCAATTACAACAATACTGAATTGTCAAGTACAACAATAATGTATAGTCAATTAAATCAGAACTGTATAGTTAATTACAGCAATAATGTATACCCAT